>CAUYPK010050136.1:0-10351 GCA_963574355.1 Loris lydekkerianus | reverse complement strand
AGCCTTAAAGAAAGATGGAGACTTTACCTCTTTCATGTTTACATGGATGGAGCTGGAACATATTCTTCTTAGCAAAGTATCTCAGGAATGGAAGAAAAAGTATCCAATGTACTCAGCCCTACTATGAAGCTAAACTATAGCCAAGGAAGGGGAAGGGAGGGGGGAGGTTAGGGTGGAGGGAGGGTAATGGGTGGGGCCACATCTATGGTGGATCTTAGAATGGGTACAGGCGATTGCACTAATGTACACAGCTATGATTTAACAATAATATATATATATTAGAGTCTCACCCAAACCATATCTTTCTGGGGAAGGCAAAGGTAGAGCTGAAAAGTGTGAAGGACCCCAGGTTTTCTTTCAGCTTTTTCACTAACAAGCTGCGTGACTTTGGACATATCATTTGGCTTCTCTGAGCTTCCTTTTCCACCTGTGAGGAATAAGAGGATTGTACTCATTTGTCTAGTCCCTTCCAATTCCAAAAATTTTCTTTTTAATGATAACTTTCTGATGAAATACATCCATGTTCACTGGGGAAAATCCGTAGCATGCAGAAAGGGCAAAGATAAAAATAAAAATTATCTTAGTTCTGCCGCCCAGAAGATAACTGTTTGTCAATGCCTATAAGCATTGTTGTTCTTAAGAATGAACTTCATGTGACATATTCTGCTGAACAATGTAATCTGTCGGTTGCGTCCACCTTCGAAGGAATGTAAAGATGAACGGACATGGTCTCTGCCCTCCCAAGTTGGTAATTTAATGGCCAACTCTCTTTCTCCATCTCTACAGGATGGACACTTGCATCCGGGACTGAAATCTGCTCAGTTTTAATGCCATTTGCGATGTTATTTCAGGCCTATCTGAAGACTTTTTCCAAATGTGATTTCTTCTGATTATGTACAGAGGTAGCGCTCTTACCGCAGGATAATGAGGAAAAGGGTAGAATTTTCCAAGAAAAGCAGCAGATACTCTAAACCAGACTTTCACCATTATATTATTTCTTTGCCTCAAATGTATCAGCGCCGATGTGGAGCAGCAACTTGTCAGCTTTGAATTTCACCTGCTGTACTTGGGCCGCACACAGCCTCCTCAGGGGAAGGTATAATGAGCAACTGAACAGCCACAGACGGGGAAAGGCTGGCAGAAGAGGAGAAAGCTTCAGGAGCAACAGATTGCCGGAGACCCCTGGGACAATTCACCTTGCAACAGGAGGCAGCAAGAAACCCAAGGAGTCTGCTAATGGGAGGAAGGAGCTCTAAGGGGAGGGAGCGGGGAGCAAAGGGTAGGAATGTTGAGAGACTGACTTGGATAAAACGTGCTTTGTAAAGGCCGGTTACCTTTCATTCAGCATTGTTGGGGCTGCTGTATTATTCATGAAACCCTAAATGCGTCTTTTTCTACTCCACTTTCAAAGAGGAGATATGTGATTCCAGCCTGGCAGAATGCCCTGCTTCCCCAGCTCCACCCCTATAACCTCGCCCTAGTTTCCAGGGAATCTGGGTCTGTAGCTGAAGCAATCAAGAGCAGTGTTCTTGCAGTATACTCACCCTCCCTGAATGTAACATTTCCTGAGCTGCTTCCAAATCAAGATCAATTCAAATAGTAAGTACTGTATTTATTTTTTCTATCATAAACTTCAGTTATTTGAGTTTAGCATAGATCAGGCGTCCTCAAATTGCAGCCTGCGGGCCACATGAAGCGGTGTGAATTGTATTTGTTCCCGTTTTGTTTTTTACTTCAAAATAAGATATGTGCAGTGTGCATAGGAATTTGTTCATAGTTTTTTGGTTTAAACTATAGTCCAGCTCTCCAATGGTCTGAGGGACAGTGAATTGGCCCCATGTTTAAAAAGTTTGAGGACGCCTGGCATAGATTAATGCCCACTACCATTTCATTATTTGAAAAAATTCTGAAGTCCTCCTCCTCCCCCCCCCCCAAAAAAATGTAATTTGCCTTCCAAGGTGCAGGAAAGAAACATAAAAGAAGAAATAAATATTATCAGTAGCATGCATTTTGAGATTTCCTAGTTCTCAAGGAAACTCAGGGCTGACTGTAACTTACTTGTGTGTTACCCAGAAAGGCAGCTAGGAACAGAATAAGCAGAAATGACCAAGACTTAAAATCAATTTGGGATTATCTGCGGAGAAGAAATCCAAATCCTGTAACAGGATTGGATGTGGGAAAATCTGCCTTCTTCTTAAAAGAGACACAGACAACAGGAGACACAGGAACCTTGGCGGTGTTCATTTGGAAGAGAAGGTTCAGGAATCACATTCCAGCTGTCTCCAGACATTCAAAGGCTGTCAGGCGGAGAGGGGGTTACACGTTTTCTGGGCACGACACAGAGGTGTTGAACTAATATATTAGTGTGTAAAAGCAGTAGAGTGATTTCTCTTTGGATGGAAATAACTCTTTGCAGAGAGAGGAAGTTTCTGGTCACTTTGGGCAGAGATTAGGGGACTGCTTTTCCCTTCTCCAGTTTACTCTTCCTCAGGTTTCCTGCGTTCCCACCACATTTCCTTCTCTCAGTCCCCCAGAGGAGCCGAGCTCTCCTACATAGCAGCTACCTCCCTTTCAACCTGCTACATGTTGCTGTCCCTTTAGGTCTGAGTTTAATTGTTACATCTTCTTAATCAGTCTTTCTTGCCTTCCTTATCTGAAGAATGTCCTCTTGTTAAACTATATCGTAACACTTTGTTTTCTTTATAACACTTACCAAACTGGTGCATATATGTGTCCGTTTGTACACACACGTACATATCCCATGCGTCACATCTATACATACACACAACATGGATACACGTGTATAAAACAACACAAATGTAATTTATGTAGCTATTTGTTTAGTGTGTGTTTTACCACCAAAAGCCAACCTTTGCAAGAGGTACCATGTCTGTCTTATTCATTCCTCTGCCATGTCAGGGATAGCATTTAGGACGTAGTAGATGTGCCCTAAATGTGATAAATGGGTAAAGGAATCATCAGTATTTAGTGTTTTTCTAGGAGACAGGTATAAACCACTAGAGATGGTTTTATAAGGGACCCGAATCCAGCCCTAGTCATATTGTATCACCTTGTGTGAAAATAATTTATTTTCAGTTTACTTTCAATCCTTCTGACTTTGTCAAAGAGAGATGTGTGGTTGATGACAGTCTTTAGTCACCCATCCAGCGCTTACCAGTGTCCCTTGTCTACATGGTGACAGAGATCAGGCCTCAGAAAGCAATACTCAGGTGCTCTGTGGCTCAAGGGGTAGGGCAGGGCGCCGGCCCATATACCAGAGGTGGTGGGTTCGAACCCAGCCGCGGCCAGAAACTGCAAAAAAAAAAAAAAAGAAAGAAAAAAGAAAGCAATACTCTCTGACTAGAACTTAATAGCATGTTTTGTTTTTATTGCATTTATTCATAGATTGCCTTTTATTTGTGGCAGGTGAAACTGGTTTTTCCTTAATGTTAAACCATTTCCTTTAGACATAAAAGTATATAAGTAAAAATGTGGGCATATTTAATGAAAAATATTAAGGAAACACTAGTACATTTATGATATGATGGTGGTTCTTGAATGACTAAAATGTTAAAACCCCATAGAAGGTCACTGGTTTTCTAGGAGTCCATCACAAACCAGGGTAGGGCCATAAATAAACGCAAGGAAGTCAGTTTCTCATAAAGCTAAACTGACTCATTGTCATTCTGATAGCATGTCCTTTTTTGATAATAAAGTATTCTTTCTTTCTTTTTTTTTCTTTGAGATAGAGTCTCAGTATGTCATACTCAGCAGAGTGCAGTGGCATCACAGCTCACAGCAACCTCAAACTCTGGGGCTCAAGCGATTCTCTTGCCTCAGCCTCCCGAGTAGTTGAGACTATAGGCGCCCGCCACAACGCCAGGCTATTTTTTGGTTGCAGTTGTCATTGTTGGTCAGCTGGCCCGGGTCAGGCTCGAACCCACCAGCTTCGGTGCACGTGGCTGGCTCTGTAATCACTGTGCTGCAGGCGCCAAGCCAAAGTATTCTTTCTAAAATAGATGGTGATTTTTAAAAAATTATCTCAGAATACAGTGTTGGCAGCCCCATGGTCCCCTCCCCCTTTTTGTTATTTAGGGAGCTAGCGTAAGGAGGTAATTTCACCTGCCTTAGAATCTGAAGTCCCGGCCTGCGGCTAGCAGAGGACCTTTGTGGTCCCTTCTAGTTTGGAGACTGGATTTAATAGTTGCCAGTAAAATCTTGTGTGCTTTCTATCTAAATAGTAATGGGGGCAGAAAGTCTCACTGTGTGTGTGTTTGTTTTCTGGTCCATTGGTCCCTGATGTAAATGCAAATGTGTCTTTCCATCCTTTCTGTTCAAAAAATTTGTGTGTTGGTTCCCATTTATTTCAAATAGGGATTCCAAGTATCATATTTATAATCCAAGAGATGTGAAAATAATTTGTAGGTGGTCACCAGCGTAGAAGGAGTACAAAAGCAGAGAGAAGTGGTTGGGGGCCGGGAGGGAGTTCCTGTGGCAACTTCTCCCACTGGAGGCAGGAAAGGGGATGGAAAGGGTGTGAGGGTGGTGGCTTCTCAATGGCAGGATGGGAATTTTGAGGGCAGCAGCCTCCCCATTTCCTGAGAGCAGCAGTGTCAGCTGAGCAAGGAGGACAGCAGGGGTTGACAGAGGACAGCTACGCTGGTCATCTGTGGAAGGATCTAGAAATCAAGGCTGCTGAGGAGCACAGGGAGACCTCTGTCACCCAGACTGAAGAGAAGTGGCCTGTTGTGGCCTTGTTGTGATAGCTGCCTTTTCCTGTCCGCTGTGTCTGTGCTCAGTTTGCCTTGATTATAGAAGCCAAACCTGGGGCCAGCACTCTTAGGTCCCTGTTGGAAATTTAGCAGAGATAATAAGATCTTAATGATTGTATCAGTTTTGCTCAACTGCCTGGTTAAAAACATCCAAAGAATCAGACCCTTAAAATGACATAAACTGGCTGTAACCCATGGATAGCCTGTGGCTTCTCGTTTGAAGGGACTGCTCTTGGTGACAGTGTTACTGTGGTCAGTATCATTTACCACTACCCGAGCAAGCTAGTTATCCACGGTAGACATGTGTGCTGGGGCATGTGTGTGCTAGTTCGTGCACACCCAAGTCTGGCTCCTGCTGATGTTTGAACCGGAGCCACAATATCTCAAGCTGACACCTTCAACTCAGAAATGCTCAGTGGATGTTTATGGAGCACCTGCCATTTGTTAGGCGTCACTGGAGGCTGCTGTATGAATGGTGTGTGTTTGTGTCTATGCGTGCATACAACTCCCGATTACAACAGTACCACGTCAGATAAAGTGAAAGAGGTGCTGTAAGAAAGAGAGCAGTAAAATATTGAGAACCACAGAGGAAGAAACGTTTAATTCTGGGCACAGAAATGAAGGAAGGCCTTGTCGAAGAGGCATATGGCCTGGGCATGTGTTAGGCGGGGAGAGGGTAAGGGTACTTCAGCCTGAAGTAATAGTAAAGGCCAGGACCAGCAGCTAAAGTCTGGAATCTTAGCACTTTGGGAGGCTGAGGCAGGAGGATTGCTTGAAGTCAGGAGTTCGAGACCAGCCTGGTCAACGTACCGAGATCCCTATCTCTATGATTTAAAAAAAAATGAATGTGAGTAAAGAAAAGGGAAGATATTTTGTTTGGGGAATGGTAGCCTGTGAAGTAAATCCTCAGATTATCACTCAGTCCCTGAATAAGAGTATTGGTACATAGTATAGTTATGCTTTCTGTGTGGGGAATGCTGCAGTGACAGGAGGTAGCACGGATGGGAGGATATGAATGCTGCAGGGCAATCAGAAAAGCCAGGAGGCATTGCAGATGGACAGCTGACAGGAGAGCTGAAATCTACATAATAAATGCCATCATTAAAACATTACAGTAGATAAATACTTTTGTTTACATCTTGATATTTGGGAGAAACCTTTAGGAACCTACAAACTAAGGGCAGGCCTGGTGGCTCTAGCCTGTAATCGTAGTACTCTGGGAGGCTGAGGTGGGAAGATCATCTGAACTCAGGAGTTTGAGACCAGCCTGAGCAAAATGAGACCCTATCTCTATTAAAAATAGAAAAACTAACGGGGTATTGTGGTGGGTGCATCTTGTCCCAGCTAATTGGGAGGCTGAGGCAGGAGGATCACTTGAACCCAGAAGTATGAGGTTGCTGTGAGCTAGGCTGAGGGCATTGCTCTCTAGCCAACATAAGAGAGTGAGATTTTTGTCTTAAAAAAAAAAAAAGAAAGAAAAAAGAGCCTACAAATCATTTGACAAATGACCAAATGAATAATATTACATGCAATAGGAAATATATGATTTTCTCTAAGACTCAGACAACGGTCAGTTGAATTATATTTTGCTTTTGAAAGTCAGAATTCTTTCAGTGTAGCATATTTAAAGAGAGCTTCCTACTTTAAAGTGTGTTTTACATTATAAAAGGTGATCTTTTCCCCATAAAGATCCAGATGTTACACTTAAAAAGAACTTGAAACCGAAAAGCAGAACTTCAAACCTATTGTCTCTGTTGTTGATCAGTCTGCATTAAATTACAATGGTCTTTCTCAATTCTTGCCAGCAGATGGTGACAGTGCTTCTGTGCAGTTTATTTAAGTTTCTTGTTATTTATTATTTTAGAAACGCATACTGCATATTTATTATAGGAAAAGTTAGAAAAAAGAGGTAAGCACAAAGGAAGTGGGGGTGTGCAGCATCACATAATCCCACCGGCTGTCAACAGTTATTTCTCAAGGTTGGGCATATTCCAGTTTTTGTTGCAAATTGACCTAAGTCAATTCAGTGTTTCACAATTAATAGGCTATTTATAGCAGCTATCAGTGGCCTCCAGTGATTACAGATCTCCATCCCACAACATCTAAGGGTGAATCTTGCTATAGGAATGAGCAGACACAGGGCCCATTCTGTGCCCTGTGCTGTGGAGTCCCTAGCTCCCACCTGCTAGCTGCTGGGACAGCACCTTGCAGGAAAGGCTGTCCTGAGACGCTGCAGCAGAAGCTTGGGGACCAAGGCATTTGGCTAAATTCATTGGGGAAGGAGCTCAGGCCATACAACCCTCCACAACATAAGGCTAGAGAGACTTAAGCTGCCAGATTCTTAGTTCTCATGCCCTGGTAATAAGAAGGCAGAGCTGGCTGTGCAGCACTTCTGTAGACAGCAGGTCCTCGCAGGACGTTTTGCTCAACGTTGCTTCGATGAAACCAAAAACAGGTTTCTGGCTGGGGCCGCTGTGTGTTGAGTTTGCACGTTCTTCCCACATCCTTGGGGGTTTTCCCTGGGTATTCCACTCTCCTCCCCCGTCCCAGAGACGTGCATATGAACTGAATTGGCACGTCTGCTGGTCCCAGTCTGCCAGTGTGAGTGAGTGTGGGTGTGTGAGTGTGTGCCCTGCCGTGGGGCGGCATTTCCTGTGCAGAGCCCCAAACTGCCTGGAAAGGCTCTGGCAAACTCGAATAACTGGGGAAATCATAATCTTACCTGTTGTGGTTAATCTTTCTTTAATGTGTGTCTAGCTGTTATTTACTTCAGTGTTTAAGATCATAAGCATTTGGGTTCTTTATTTAGAGGTTTGGTGATGTTTTTGTGACCAGAAATATGCTGTAGGAACTTAACTCCTGTGGATGTCAATTAGCCTGTGGTAAAGTTGGTCTCGTGATATGTCATTTTGTGGAGAGTTGCAGTTTCCAAGAACCTATGGGTAACATCAGGTAAGGCCTGACTGTACAATTTTGTGTTGCTTAACTACGGGGACCCATTCTGAGAAGTACATTGTTGGGTGATTTGTCATTGTGAGCACATCAAGGAGTGTTTGTCGCAGGCCTGGACAGGACAGCCTGGATGATACACCAGGCTTACATGGTACAGCCGGGGGTGTGTAACCTGCAGCCGGGGGCCACAGGCTGATTTTGTGAGGATATTTTTTTCCTTATCTGTGGTGTCAGATATCACTAAAAGCATGCACAAATCTTTTTTTTTTTTTGGCTCCTCAGCTTTCGTGAGTGTTTGTGTATTGAATGTGCGGCCCAAGACAGATCTTATTTTCTCAATGTGCTGCAGAGAAAAGAACAGGTTGGTCGCCTCACAGCCTATTGCTCGTAGGCTACAAACCTGACCAGTATGTTACTGTGCTAACTACTGTAGGCAGTTGTAACACAGTGCTAGACATTTGTGTATGTAAACTTATCTAAACACAGAACAGATAGAGTACAAATACAGTAGAAAAGATTAAAAAATGGGACCCCTGTGTTGGGGCACTTACCATGAATGGAGCTCGCAGGACTGAAAGTTGCTGCAGGTGGGTGAGTGGGTGGTGAGTGATGTCTAGCACGCTACTGTTCACTACTGTGGACTCTGCAAACAGAGTAGACTTAGGCTAGGCTACATTTATAAAAACTTTTGTTCTTCAAGAATAAATGAGCTAATTGTACCTTCTTTATAAATTTAAAAAATTTTAAACAGTTTAAAAACAGAAACAAAACAATAACTATTTGTTTTATTGACATGCTAGGCTTGGACCTGTGTTTAATAAGCAAGAACCATGGTTAGACTCTAGCCTGCTTTCCCAAGCCATCATTTTACAATTTATTAAGCAAATAAGCGATCAAATGCCTCTCATCCATCCACTTGATGTGATCTTTTCTTATATACACTAGTAAGTCTCATTTGGAAGAGCTTTAGTAAAAGCTTTAAAGATGAGCTTATGAACTCAAGTTTAAATTTCACCGTTAAATTAGGTCAAATGAAAGGAACTCAAATAGTTGCCCAATCAAAGCCAATTATTTGTAAGTCATTGGGCCCCTCCCTCACCTTAAAACTCTTCTTTGACCCAATTATTGAAAACCTACATATAACAAAGTAAAAAGATTAATTTCCATTCTTTAACTTCTCAATCCCAGGTTTTCAAAGAAAAACTTATCTGTGGAATACTTAACCAAAATCTGATAAGGAAATTAAAGCCCACATAGTTATGAATCAGATGTGTTCCACTGCAACCAGGCTGTGTACAATTACATCAATCGTTCTGTATGCACTCTAGAACTGAACAAGACAAAGTTAGCATAGAAAAGTTATAAGAAATAGGTTCCTGGCTGGGCACAGTGGCTCATAACTGTAATCCCAGCACTATGGGAGGCAGGTGGATTGCCTGAGCTTATGAATTCCAGACCAGCCTGAGCCAAAGCAAGACTCATCTCTAAAAATAGCCAGGTGTTGTGGTGGGTGCCGATAGTCCCAGCTACTCGGGAGGCTGAGACAAGAGAATCGCTTAAGCCCAAGAGTTTGAGGTTGCTGTGAGCTGTGATGCCACAGCACTCTACTGAGGGTGACAAAGTGAGACTCTGTCTCAAAAAAAAAAAAAGAAAAGAAAGAAAAAAAGAAAAAGAAAGAGAAAAGAAAAAGAAATAGGCTCTTAACTACAGAAGTTGCAAAAGTTCAGAGATTTGGGGGAAAAAAACTAAATTTGCATCTCTCCCGCCTTTATTTTTCAAAGAAATAGACTTTCTGTAAAAATATATACAATTTTTACAGACAAATACATTTACAAGTTGTTTTATCTTAAAAATTGAGGCTATTCCATATTTGTAACTAATCATTAAGACTTAAGTCAAATCTTGTTGGCCTTTATGAGACTAAATTAAGAATCCTTCAGACCAAGCCAAAGTAGAAAAAGTATAAACGCCCTGAACACTTGGACTTTCTATTCTTCACTAATTATACCTGGGAAAGCTACTAAAAATGTTTCCCTCCACAGTCTGTTGGGCAATACTGAGGCTGCCAGTCATAGTTGTATTACTAATAGCTTAAACTTTTTGACTCATTTGTAATAACACTTAGCTTAAAACACAAACATCTTTTACTGCTGTACGAAAGTATTTTCCTTATTCTATGAGTTTTATTCTTGTTTTTTACCTTTTTTGACTTATTTTTTTAAGACTTTTTAAAAATTAAATCATAACTGTGTGCATTAATGCAATTATGGGGTACAATGTGCTGATTTGATATACAATTTGGAATGCTTGCATCAAACTGGTTAACATAATCTTCACCTCACTTATTTGTTGTGTTAAGACATTTATACTCAGGCGGCGCCTGTGGCTCAAAGGAGTAGGGCACCAGTCCCATATACCAGAGGTGATGGGTTCAAACATGGATGTAAGGAGTAGGGCACCAGCCCCATATACCAGAGGTGATGGGTTCAAACACGGCCCCGGCCAAAAACTGCAAAAAAAAAAAAAAAAAAAAAAAAAATGACCTGTTTACCATACTGTTTATTACTTTTAAAAATTAAAAAACTAAGAAACCTTCACATTAGCCGAGGCTTAATTGGGTCAGGAGT
>CAUYPK010050134.1:0-14042 GCA_963574355.1 Loris lydekkerianus | reverse complement strand
CAGTTTTTTTACACCAGCCTGAAAAAGCTGTAAAACCAAACAAAGCCGTACACTCCTGACCCTCCCCAAAAAAAAAAAAAAAAAAAAAAAAGGAAAATTAGTCAGGTAGGATGGCATTTGCTTGTAGTTCCAGCTACTCAGAAGGCTGAGGCAGCAGGATGACTTAAGCCCAGGATGATGTTGCAATGAGCTATGACGACGCCACTGCACTCCAGCCTGGGTAACAGCAAGACCATCTCAGAAAACAAAACAACAACAAAAACACCATCTAATTTCAAATTAAGAGTCTTATTAGCACCATGCAGGTTTTCTTTTATGATTGAGTTGCGATAACCCACAAGACTTTTTAAGTTTCGCATAAAGTCTTTAGCAGTTGCAATCAGTATTCCATTAACTGTACAACTGGAAAACTTCCAGATATTCTTCTTTGCTAAAAAGACTATATGTTGTTACTGTATGTTCTAAGCCTGAAGCCTGATGAGGCAATATAATAACTGGAGTATTTCAAGTTTATAAATCACAATTGTGGTACAACAAAATTTCAACCAGATGTTTCTTCTGATAGACACTCAGAAGTGTCAGCAAACTTAAGAACTTCAGCATTCGATCTGCTTAGTTCCTTTATTTTTTTCTGAAATTTGCAGTGGAATTTTCATGGTCATTTTTTTTTCTCAAGTGCTAAATTCTTCAAGGAATGTCAAAAATATTTTAAGATTCTCAATTGTGACATCCTTTGGGTTTAGAATAGATTCATCACACATGATAAAACTGCCAGGTACAAACAATTCGTTGTATGCTTTTTAGTATTACCTAGTCTATCAACATCAGCAAAACAAACACGGGAACTTCTTTAAATTTAGTCATCAAGCCAGGTACCTTGTGAATGAAACCTGCAATGTCTTCGTTTTAAGAAATAATAATTTATCTAATTTTCTTTCCAAAAACTGTTCTAAATGACAGTCTGTATTGCCTAATTTTATAAAACATTCTTTTATTTCAAACAGAGCACACATTCTTCATGAATATAAAATTTCACAGTATTTTTCTGGATACCTTTCGTGGTTATAATCAAACTTAATACTTCAGGTTCTTCTTCTTTTTCTTCAGATTTTATTTTATTTTATTTTATTTATTTGTTTATTTTTTGCAGTTTTTGGTCAGGGCTGGGTTTGAACCCACCACCTCCGGCATATGGGGCCGGCACCCTACCCCTTTGAGCCACATGCGCCGCCCAATACTTCAGGTTCCAATAGGCTTATAAAATTTAAAAGAGCTGCTTGGGCAGAAATATTTATATCACTGGGCAATCTGTTGTTTATTTTTCTACTGGTTTCTGGGCAATTTTGCCCAGTAGCATATGATCAGAAGTAACCATTAACTGTGTGTCATCATGTGGCTGGTTCATTTCTACCTCAGTTAAATTCAAAGTTGAAGAGAAATACTGCTTATTAGAGATGGTGTCTTTCAAAGTATCACTACAAAGTGGCTTCAAGGAGGTGTATATTATTGAAGCCACTTGTAGAAATTCGTATAACATGCCTGTCCAGAAGATTCAATGCTATTTTAGTACCAAAATCATTAGGTTTGACAGGTGGCAAATTCCCAGTCTTAGCTGATGCTTTATTTATTGGTTGATGCTTTAATAATAAACAGTATTTAGTTTCTCATGCAAGCCATCTATAAACTTTTTTTTTTTGTTTGAGACAAAACCTCAAGCTGTTGCCCTGGGTAGAGTGCTGTTGTGTCAGCTCACAGCAACCTCTAACTCCTGGGCTTAAGCAATTCTCTTGCCTCAGCCTCCCAAGAAGCTGGGACTACAGGCGTCTGCCACAACGCTTGGCTATTTTTTGGTTGTAGTTACCATTGTTGTTTGGCAGACCCGGGCTGCATTCGAACCCTCCAGCTCCAGTGTATGTGGCTGGTGCCCTAGCCAGTTCAGCTAAAGGCACCGAGCCTATAAACTCCTTTGGAAGTCTTAGAATATCCAAACTCAGAAAACTGTTTTACCCTCTCTTGTGTTGAAAAGATATGTGTGGATATTTTAACATAAAAAAACATTGTTTGGCTTCAAAATCTCTTCCATCTTCTGAGACAATAGATTGTGCTCTCCTAACACTATCCTCCCTGTGGCTTCACCCACTGCAGGTGGCTCTGCTGCTGGCACACACTGCTCCTCCTATATTGTCACCACCTGACCCGTCAACACATTATCCTTAGCTCTTTAGTGTATCTATAAACAGAGGACAAAAAAAGGTAATCAGCTGTTTCTGTCTACTTATTATTACCCAGTGGTCGTTAAGAAAGGCCAGTGGTTCTTCTGGTGATTTCACACCTGGAACTGAAATTAGTTTCCAATATATTTCAGTCTCTCCGACATTATATGACTTAGAATCCATTTTCAATGGGAACAGTGGGACACAAAATGTAATCTTTAAAATTATTCACACTAATTGAATTTGGATCTTCTTTTAAACATAGCTTATAGTCAGTGCCTACACCATTGGTAAAAACAGCAACAGTATACTTTAGAAATGCTGTATCACAACTTTCAGCCATGAGCTCCGAGTACCCCTAAAATATGCATTTTCAATTTTTGCACAAGTGGGTTGCTCATATTTTTTCTTATCTTGGGTAGAGTTCAATTCATAGTCATGTTTTCGCCTTGGCTTTCACAGGTAGCATCAGTGTTCATCCTAAATCTTTGCTGACTCTGTTAGACACATCATGATGGCATGCACTTGCTAGTGCTTCTGATAGCCAATAAATAGACTATGGATGTCACAATGCCAGAGCTTACAGGTACTTTGTTGCTGCCACCTCAAGTCAGCATCATGCCCAAGTGAGTCAACAGGTTGTTGCACACAGTTTTAAACAATATACAGGAGAGTGCACAAAATAATGTATTAAGTAAATACACAAATCTCTACCACAGAAATAGAATTTTGTCAGCTTCCTTGCGGTTCTGTGTCCTACCCAATCACTGCCCCTTCACTACTCTTAGACATAAACTCTATCCTTTTTTGATACCTCTTCCTTTTTCTTGATACTTTTATTATATAAGAATTTACCCAGAAACATAATGTATCCACCTTATTTTTATAAATGTAACCATGATATTTCTATTCTTTCATGCCTTGTTCATGTCACTCAACATTGTAGGATACATCCATGCTGTTCTACAGGCCTCTAGTTCATTTATTTGCCTGCTGTATAATACTTGTATGAACAAACATGTTTATAAATTTATCCTTTTATTGTCAAAGGATATTTGAGCTGCTTCTAATTTGAGAGTATTAGGAACAATGTTACTATGACCATTCATGTGAATTATACGTTATATTTCAATATTAAATGAACAACACTCATTTCACATTTCCCCTTTTGACTCTGAACTTACCTGTCAAAAGCTCCAGGATAACGACCAAACTGTAGCTTTCTAAAAGGAACAAATTTCCTGTCAATGTGTCTTTTGAGTCGTAGGTGGCCATGCCAGAGGTAGTTGCCGCTCCTCTCATGAAAGACCACCAAGTGGATGGCGTGAGTCGCCAATCTGCAGATATAGTGCAGGGGAATTTGGGTTCCAGAGAGTGAGTCTATCCCATCTAGCCGGGGATCTTTGCTCTCAATCTTTAGGCACTGAAATCCCATATTCTCAGCTATCTGAAACCAGCCTTCCTAGAAACAAAGAAATATCAAGTTTGAATATTTAAAAGCAAATACTAGTAGCAAGACCAAAGTGATTCTTATGTGGAATTGAGTCATTTTTTTTTTTTTGGATAATTTGTTCTTTGTCAGAAGGTTTAAAAAGGAGGGTGATGAGTAGAAGGCAGAGGTGAGAGAATAAAGTAAATATGCCCTTTATGAAAATTAATACAGCTTTCTTCCTTGGAATGAAAGTACTCATTAGTTTCTTTGGTTAGTTTCTATAAAGCAAATGTTATATAAGAATAACCCTTAAAATCCAAACTTGTAATTCTTCTTTTTTTGGGACAAAGTCTCACTCTGTTGCCCAGGTTAGAATGCCATGGCATCATCCTAGGTCACATGAACCTCAAACTCCCAGGTTCAAGTAATCCTCCTGCTTCAGGCTTCTGGGTAGCTGGGGACCACAAGTGTCAACCACAACATCTGGCTAACTTTTTCTATTTTTAGTAGAGATGGGGGTCTTGCTCTTGTTCAGGCTGGTTTCAAACTCCCGAGCCCAAGGGATCCTCTCACCTTGGCCTCCTAGAGTGCTAGGATTACAGGTGTGAGTCACCATACCTGCCCTATTAATAAAGACAGGGTCTTGGCTCAACACCTGTAGCATGGTGGTTATGGTGCCAGCCACATAACCCGAGAATGGCGGGTTCGAACCCGGCCCAGGCCAGCTAAACAACAATGACAACTCCAACAAAAAATAGCCAGATGTTGTGGTGGGCCTATAGTTCCAGCTACTTGGGAGGCTGAGGCAAGAGAATCACTTAAAGCCTAAGAGTTGGAGGTTGCTGTGAGCTGTCATACCACAGCACTCTACTGAGGGCAACTTAGTGAGACTCTGTCTCAAAAAAAAGAAAAGAAAAGAAAAAGAAAGGATCTTACTTTGTGGCCCAAGCTGAGTGCAATGTTAGGATCACAGCTCACTGCAGCCCCAACCTCCTGGGCTCAAGTAATCCTCCTGTCTGGGCCTGCCAAGTGGCTGTGATTATAGGCGTAAGTGATTGCACCTAGCTTGTAATTAATTTAACATCTAATAACCTTTACCTTCCAAAGTACTTTAAAAAAAAGTAGTTCTGTTATCTCGTACATATAAGTTTATATACCAACATTCAAATACTACCATAATAGAACTGCATCATAATGTAATCATAATGCAAATCATTAGAAAACAGACTACAACATACTATAAAACAAAGTGTATTTTCTTTCCTTTTTTTTTTGAGACAGTCTCATTTTGTCACCCTCAGTAGAGTGCCATGGGGTCATAGCTCACAGTAACCTCAAACTCTTAGACTCAAGCAATCCTCTTGCTTCATCCTCCCAAGTAGTTGGGACTACAGGTATCTGCCACAATGCCCAGCTATTTTTTAGAGACGGGGTCTTGCTCTTGTTCAGGCTGGTCTTGAACTGGTAAGCTCAAGCAATCCACTCACCTGGGCCTCCAAAAGTTCTAGGACTACAGACGTGAGCCACCATATCCAGCCTGCAAAGTACATTTTCTAACATCTTCAGTTACAGTATAAATCTCATATATAATAGCAAGATTTTTTTTTTTTTTTGCAGTTTTTGGCCGGGGCTGGGTTTGAACCCGCCACCTCCAGTATATAGGGCCAGTGCCCTACTCCTTTTTGAGCCACAGGCGCCACCCCTGTAATAGCAAGATTAACCTATATAGATTTTAGTCCTAACCTCAACCACCAGTGATATATATGGTTAAATAATATTAATTATTAAGAATATCTTATAATATAATAGGAATTAGCAATTTTCAAAGAACTTTTATATACATTATGGCATTTGCACATGACATCTACCTTATAAAGAAGTACAGGTATTATAGCCAAAAAACAGCCTCACAGAGGTCAAGTTTCCTGTCTAAAGAAACAAAACTAATAAGGTACAAACCCACTGCAAAAGCATTTAGGTCTTACTCAAACAAATCCAAGGTCCCTTCCATTATATAACACTACCTCTCTAGTTTATATGATGTATACAAAGCTTATTTACATTCAATATCCCATTAAATATCCACAAAAATCATGTGAGGGCAGCAAGGAAGATATCATTATGCCTAGCCTACAGTTAAGGATCAGAAGACAAAGCCCTCAGAAGCAATACCACACATTAAGGTTGCTGAAGGATAGGGCTGTGATTTAAAAATTGCCTCAATGATCACAGCTTTCACAAACATTTTTCAAGAGAGTACTTTCTTCACACCACTTCCAATATTGTATTTTGAATTAGATATATCCTCATTATGCTCCCATAATACACACATACCTCTATCATACTATTTGTTGTACTGCCTTTTAATTGTTTAAATGATTAAACTCCTCAACAATAGTATTCAATAGAGTGCCTAGTACCCGACAGGTACACAATAGATATTTGCTGTTGTTCACATTGATAAATGAGAGAAAGTGATGACTCTGGTAGAGAATATTAACTACTACCCACGAGAAGTATTTCCTCCTTTCTGGATAAAAGGCATAACTGTGTTCTGGCCAATGGAAAACATCACACACTACTTTGAGGCCTTACACCATCTCAAAAGCTCTCCCATGTTCTCTTTCTTCTGTCTGCATGTATGAAAGCAAAGGACTCCAAGACAGGAAAGGCACACAAAAGAAACAGCTGGATCCCTGAGTTACTGCTTTATAGGAAACTTGCCCGGGAATATCCCTGACCAGAAATATCCAAACTAGACTTTTCTTCTTTTCTTTTTTTTTTTTTTTTGTTGCAGTTTTTTGGCCAGGGCTGGGTTTGAACCGTCACCTCCAGTATATGGGGCCGGCACCCTACTCCTTGAGCCACAGATGCCACCCCAAAACTGGATTTTTCATACACACAAACACTCTTTTTTATGGGAAGTAAATGAGATTTTAGGGTTGTAGCAACTAACATAACTTACCCTGGCAAATAAAAGTTCACCTTGATTCTCCTTATATTAGAATCTGTCAAGTGTAGAATTGTTTTCCCTTTTCATTCTTGGTACACCTAAGAGGTAGAAAGTGCAGACCTAAGGGTAGCTGTGGCCAATTCAGAGAAAGACACTACTACACAGAATAAAGGAAATGCTAATTATGAGCTGGTAAATTCAGAGAAAAGTAAAAACGCAATCTGGCCTTGGGTTGTAGCAGGAAAGAAAGACAGACAGACAAAATAGGCAGAACTATGATATGATTTGCTTTTGCGTAACTCTAAGGGAGGACTAAAGCCAAGAACAAAGTAGTTGAGTAAAGGCCTGGTTGAGACTGCGCTGCACAAATCTGCTTCCAGTTGTCTGGGCAGTGGTTTGCTCACTTTATGCTAATAACATTAATATCGAAAAGTCATGTGCAAATGAGACCCACCATCACTAATCTAATAATCTAATTATCCTCAATGAAAATGAGGACTACCTGCAGGTTCCATAAGGTATCATAGTGTGCTGATTATGACTCTAGTGTATCACTGTTGCCAACTGAGGCACCTTCCCTTTCTTTTAAAGTAGCAGTTCTCAAGTAAGACTACACCCAATAGATGTTTCAGAAATTTGTGGGGATAATTTTGGTTTATCATAATAATAAACTAGTATTTTAGAGGCCTAATCCAGGAACACTAGACATCTTACAATCAAAAATATAAAAATGTGGCTGGGTGTGGTAGCTCTCACTTGTAATACTGACACTTTGGGACGCCAAGGCAGGAGGATTGATTTGAGGTAAGAAGTTTGAGACTTGTTAGATTCCATCTCTACAAAAATATGGGCATGGTGGCTGGTGCTATAGTTGTAGCTACTCAAGAGGAAGGAAGATCACCTGAGCCCAGGAGTGTGAGGCTGCAGTCAGTTATGATCGTGCCACTGCACTTTTATCTAGTTTTGGGCACAGAGCAAGACCAAAATTACAAAAAAAATAAATAAATAAATAAAAGACAAAATACAAAAATCTATCCTGTGCATAATTTCAAACATCTTGTTAGACAATCACATAGTAAAAAATTTGTTATAATTATAAGCTCTTATTTCCCAGGAATACAATAGCCATATCAATGAAGATAACAATTTTACTTTTTTGTTTTTGGAAACTTATTTACTATTTTGGAAAAACAGGATACTAGCAACACAATACCATTCATACTGTGAGTTTATATTTCTAGCTGTTACATTCTGTGATCCTGCTTATAAATGCAAGCATCTGAATTACTTTATTATGTCTTCTAGTATAATCATGCCTAAGCATTTATGTACTTAAATATAATAGGTCTGCTAGGCTTTTTGTATGAGAAAATCGAACAGTCCAATAGAAATGACCCACAAATACTGATATTGAGGAGTCTTCCCGGTGAAAAAGCTATCATTCCTCCTCTCATCTTCCTGCCCTGAACATGGGTGTGGTACTGAGAATTATGACACCTGATAATGAGGGGAATGAAGAAAGAATTTTAGAGATACAAGTCCACAGCTGAGAGTCAGAGATACAAGTCCAACAGGCAGCTGAACTAATACCAATAGCCATAAACCTTTTAACCTCGTTATACCAAAAAAAAATTAAAAAGCCTATCTGCTTTAGCCATTATCATGTTACCCAGAAAACATGCCTGACACGCTTTATAAAGAATTTTAAGAAAAATTTTTAATGTTTTGTATTTGAAACTAATTTAACCCCATACTATTTTGTGAAAGATATTTTCCATTATCTGAAAGCAAATCACCTTACCTCATTCTTCCACAGGTGATACTGTAGTGCAAACACAGTAAAGTCTTTTGGAACACAGAAAAACTTGCATTCTGAAGTAGAGCTCCGAGAAATATTTCTGACTTGTTCAAAATTTTTATTAATCAATTCCAGAATCAAAGGATCAATAAGGAACACTGGCACATTTTGGCTGGATGTTAGCATAATAAATTTCTTAACTGCACGCTGTTTGAGAGAAAAAGAATTCTCTTAATTTTACTAAACCAATACAGTAGCCTGTTTTACTGTTTTCACTCATTAATTTTATAATAATGTAGTGTGTTTACTCAATAGATAGCATGTGCTAAAAAAGAAAAAAAAAATTAAATAACATATATGGCTTGGCACCTGTGGCTCAAGCAGCTAAAGCACCAGCCACATACACCTGAGCTGGCAGGTTTGAATCCAACCCGGCCTGCCAAGCAACAATGACAGCTGCAACCAAAAAATGGCCTGGCATTGGGGCAGGCACCTGTAGTCCCAGCTATTTGGGAGGCGGAGGCAGGAGAATTGCTTGAGCCCAGGAATTGGAGGTTGCTGTGAGCTGTGATGCCATGGCCTGAGGCTCTGTCTAAAAAAAAAAAAAAAAAAAAAAAATGGTTCCTGCTCCCAAGAAGTACTCAATCTTCTAAGAAAGATGAACAAATATTTACAATGCAAGGTAAAATATACTATACTAACAACATATATAACATATTATAAAGGAATAGACTAGTAAGCTACTAATTTATAGCAGAAAGATAAGAAATCTTCATAGAGGAAGTAGTATCTGACATAAGGACTTTGTGTTTACAAATTATTCTCTTGGTATTAGCTACATCTCTTCTTTTTCTTCTTTAATTAAAAAAAAAAAACAAAAAAAAAAACAACTTTGTAGAGACAGTTTCACTATGTTGCCAGGCTGGTCGTGAACTTCTGGGCTCAAGTGATCCTTATACCTTGGTCTCCCAAAGTGCTGGAATTAAAGGCATCAGCCACTGTACCTGGCCAAGCTAGATCATTTTAAACAAAAGTGAGAGAGGAAATATCAGATTTGTCAAAGAAGTCATGCCAAACTTTCAAAAATAAAAATCAATTGTGCACACCTTTTCTCTTCATATTTGTGATGTTGCTTGGTAACCTTTCTAAGCAAAAGACTCAGACCAAACATATTGCCTGGTTGATCATTCCCACATTCACATATTAATAATTTGCTTTTTAATACTGCAGTATTTTAAAATATAATTCTGCTGAGCAGTAAGTAGGGTACTCCACTAAAAAAATAAATTTCAAAATTAAGATGAAACCTAACTAAATCACATTTAGAAGTAAATAATACATGGGCGGCGCCTGTGGCTCCAAGGAGTAGGCCCATATACCAGAAGTGGTGGGTTCAAACTTGACCCCGGTCAAAAACTGCAAAAAAAAAGTAAATAATACCTAAGAATAGCAAAGATAAATAGAGTAAATAATATACACTACTACTTAAAAGCCTATTTCAATGAAAACAAGACTGAATTTAAAGAAATATCTGAGCATCAAAAAGGTGCTTTGTAGAATTAATTAACAACACTTTCTTATTCACAAAATCTGAAGGAAATTATTACAATATACACAAAATAATAAATAGATTAAGATATTTAAAATTTTAAAGATGAAGAATGAGATAAAGATAGGACTCAGGCTTTTATCACTTATATTTAGTGTAGAGTATTATGCAAATGCCAAGAATTTGGTAATCTCTGCCCTAGAGGGAGTTTATTATCTCTTAGGAGAGATCACTAAAGTCAGAATAACCTTATGACAAAACAGTTAATAACTTAGATGAAGTGAACAAATTTCTTACAAAATACAACTGAACAAAACTACTAGGAGACAGAAAATCTGAAAAAAATCTGCCCTCAAAACAAGAAGAAAAAACTCCAGACTCAGATGGTTCACTGATGGATTCTATGAGTTTTAAGAACGAATACCAATTCTATAAAAACTCTTTTAGAAAATGAGCAGGAAGAAATTTTTCCTATCCGATTTTGAAAGGACAGTATACTACTTATGGCAGAACCTGACTAAAACATTACAATAAAAGAAAATTCTAGATCATCATCCCTTATGAACATAGATGCAAAAATACTTAATAAAATATTAGAAAATCAACACCAGTAACAACAAACCAGGCAAAAAAGAAAAGTAAATATCTTGACCAAGTAGTACTCAACCCAGGAATGAAAGCTTAGTTTAACATTTAAAAACCTATCAAAGATTTTCCCCAAATCAACAGAATAAAGATGAAAAATTCTGACAATCTAAATACAGAAAAAGCATTCGACAAAATTCAATACCTGTTCACAATTAAAAATACTCAGCAAACCAAAGATAAGGTACTTCCTTAACCTAATAAAGGATAAGAACAAAAAAATTTATTAAATGAGTTACCAGAGTTCTTTATATATCTTTCATACCAGGCCTTTGTCCGAAAAATGTTTTGCAAATATTTTCTAATTATTCATTTCTTAAACGTGTATTTTTATGAGTATAAATTGTAAATTTTCAAAGTCTAATAATTTTTTTCCCTAGGGTTATTACTATCTGTGCTTTACTTTAGAAAGAAAAAAAAAAATGGTGTTGTTAGAAAAATGAGATGACATAAAAGGTGCTTAAATGTTTGTTGAACCAATTTCAGCTTAAATACAAATATAATGAACACATTTATAATTTTTATCATAATTATTAGTATAAATAAAGATTAAGGCAGAGTCAAGGAAAGAGTCTATAACTCACCTTCTAAACCCCTATCCAGGGTGTTATTAACACAAACATTAATGTTCTTAGGGAACAAATGTCCAATTAATTCTAAATCCAATTAAGTCTATATCAACATGACTATTATCATCTGCCCTTCAGTAATTCATTTTGTTTATAAGAATGAAAAATGTTTTATTGATATCCTGAGAACATAAGACCCTGTTCATCTGCCTATGTATTAAAATTGTATTAAGACCCTCTTGTTTTTAGTAAAAGGGTAGTTCCTAATTATCATCATTGTTTCCCTAAGTGCTCTCAAGTCATCTGTTCAATAACTCCTTCTAGAATTTTATCAGGGCTCAATATCATACTTACTGATTAGATTTCACCTTTTACTTTTATCTCTTCTAAAAGATTAGAACAACAGTGTTTTAGTACTTCTCCCCTGTCCATAATTTTGCAAATATCACTGTGATTCAAAGATCACATTTAAACTATTTTTAGTACTTTACAATGTAACTAACTTAGAGTATAAAGAGAAATCACTGAATGTAGTAAACCATTCTTCAATATTTTGCTCATTTACCTTGGAAGTAAACTCTTTAGAAAATCTGTCATTTTCTCCCACTTCAAGGATCACTCCTTGCATGACAAATACAGTCACTCTACTTTTCTCTGTTATTTTAAGCTTTAAATGATATGCAAATTCCATTTTAAAATATATCAGTGAACTTCTACCCTCTACGCTCTATTTACTAAAAAATTTGGGAACGTTGCCAAAATGTTGTTGACTAATCCAGAAAAGCAAAATCTTTTATCCTAAGGTAGCTATTAACAGTTTTAAAACATTTCCTGAACTTATTTGCCACATATAGAGGCTCTTAACAATGGCAAATGTGAAAAATTTACATTTCTTTAAGTATCATTGTATCTTCGAATATTAAAACTTAACAGTAGATCACCTCCATTGCCTTCAGACAGGCACATTCACAGGTGTTATACTGAATTTTAAATCTCAAAAAATTACTGTAAACACAAAATGATAAATCTAGTCCTGGTATTACATGTGTTTCTTAAGGGTGGACTAGAAGCAGAGAAAGACTAGAGAGAATTACATAAAATTCCTTTTTATTTAACCTAGAACCTTTATAACTGTGACTGGGTAAAAATGACTCCAAGTACATTCCCCAGAGTACCCCTAAATTCACTAAGCAAAACATCTGCTTACTTTCTTTCACTCTATTTATTTATTAGGACAGAGCCTCAAACTGTTGCCCCGGGTAGAGTGCCATAGCATCAAAGCTCATAGCAACCTCCAACTCCTGGACTCAAGAGATTCTCCTGCCTCCTCCTTCCAAGTAGCTGGGATTATACGTGCTGGCCACATTGCCCGGCTATTTTTTGGTTGCAGCCGTCATTGTTGTTTGGCAAGTCCAGGCTGGATTCAAACCCGCCAGCTCAGGTATGTGGATGGCGCCTTAGTCACTTGAGCCACAGGCGCCGAAATTTATCTGCTATTTTCAAATAAATTAAAAGTTCACATTGACACTTCTAAACTAGACAGCTGAGGAGCCTGATAATGTAATATCCCAGACATTACTTTTTTTTTTTTGAGACGGAGCCTTAAGCTGTCACCCTGGGCAGAGTGCCATTGCTTCACAGATCACAGCAACCTCCAAGTCCTGGGCTCAAGCAATTCTCATGCCTCTGCCTCCCAAGTAGCTGGGACTACAGGCGCCCACCACAACGCCCAGCTACTTTTTGGTTGCAGCTGTTATTGTTGCTTGGTGGGCCGGGACTGGATTCAAACCCGCCAGCTCAGGTGTATGTGGCTGGTGCCTTAGTCTCTTGAGCCACAGGCACGGAGCCCCAGACTTTACTTTTTAAACAAGTAGCTCAAATCCAGTTGGTGTCAGCAATGACCTAAAATGATCACTGCTTGATGATGCAAAAATCCACTTTAATCAGAAGCTTTCTACATATCCTGTTACAGAGAAGCCAAAGATTGAAGTTTATCTATAACAAAAGTATCATTTTTTTGGTCGTTTTCATAATGTATAATATGGTTACATATACAAAAGAGAATAAATGTTATGTTTCTTCTTATTAACCCAGCAATATTTTTCATTCTAAATTTTCAAAAGGTAGGAAAATATATTTTATAAATGTGTAGGTTCTGAAATTTGGGAATGAAGATAAGAATAAAGGCATATATTGTTGGTTTCCCCTCATCTTTTTTTTTTTTTTTCTTTATTTTTTATTGTTGGGGATTCATTGAGGGTACAATAAACCAGGTTACACTGATTGCATTTTTTAGGTAAAGTCCCTCTTACAGTCGTGTCTTGCACCCAAAAGGTGTGGCACACACCAAAGCTCCACTCCCCTCCCTCCTTCCCTCTCTTTGCTCTTCCTTTCTGATTTCATTTTTTTTTTTTTTTTTTTTTTTTTAAGCAGGAACACAACTTTACTGCGTCAACCAGCCGCAGATATAGAGGGTGGAGAAGGGGGGGGGAAGAGGCGGGGAAAGAAGGCGGGGGATGAGGTGCGTGACAGGGTTGGGCCAATGGCATGGTACCATGCTGGCTGTATCTAGGTAGAGGCAGTTTCAGGCCGGGCCTTCCTGAGTCATTGCTACGAAGTAGCTCAATGGATCTACTTCTAGTCAGGCTCCGGAAGTTGCACTAGGCCTCAGGCACATGGCAGGGCCCAACAATTCCCTCTTTTGTTTTTTGTATGGCGGATAAACATAGCCCCTGTCTTTAGGTTGCCTGTTCTTGCAGTTTCAGTCTTACCCATCATGGGGATACAAACATCAATGGTTTGGTCCCTGTCTTAGGTTGACTGAACGCAGAGATATCTTACCCGTCTTTGGGTACTATGAATGTAGTCCACCGTGCAGCCTCT
>CAUYPK010050133.1:0-36032 GCA_963574355.1 Loris lydekkerianus | reverse complement strand
AAGTTTCACATTTTCCTTTGTACGATTCACTTCATATGTAATCCCACCAATCCCCCTCCCTCTGCCCACCTCCCTCTCCCTCCTGCCCTCTCTCCCTCCCTCTCTCCCTCTCCCTCTCTCTCTCAGTTTGCATGTTTTCTTTGCCCGTGGGCTTGTTTTTTGCCTGTGGGCTTGTTTTCCTTCTAAGTTCCTACTTCCTTCTGACTCCAACTGACAGGACCTCCCTCAGCCCTCCCACCTAAGGAGCTTTCAGCTTCAGATTCAGAGGTAGGTTGCCACACGAAGCAAGAGCAAAGCCCAGGAAAGTACCCATAAAGACTGAAAGCCTCACCATGACCCAGATGGTTATTTATTAATCTTTTTTATTTGAGACAGAATCTCACCCTGTCACCTTGGAATAGAGTGCTGTGGCATAATAGCCCACAGCAACCTCAAACTCCTGAGCTCAAGCAATCCTCCTGCCTCAGCCTCCCGAGTAGCTGGGACTACAGGCGCCAACAATGCCCTGCTAGTTTATTGCTCAGGCTGGTCTCAAACTCCTGAGCTCAAGCAATCCACCTGCCTCGGCCTCCCAGAGTGCTGGGATTACAGGCGTGAGCCACTGTGTCCCTCCCAACCACTCCCCACTTTATGTCTCCTGCTCTCTCAATGAGCTATCCATGCAGTCTCTCTCCCGAGATCAGTGAAGAACAAGAAAACCAGCACCATTGGTGTCCCCCAAGAAAATGTTAGTTTATCAGGATTTTAGGATGTCAGAGCCATTAAAAAAAAATAAATAAATAAACTGTGTGGCATGATCCTGCCTCAATGAAATTTTTATTTGAGAAGCATGAGCTGGCCTGGGCTGGTGCTACTACACCAAAAAAAAAAAAAATGCCTGGCCTGAGAGAGGCCAGCCCACACTGACGCAAGAGGCCAGGTTTCCTGCCACTTCCTTTCTCACTCGGTTTCTGAGTTTTTACCTCAGTCTCCTAGCTTTGACTAATGTGAGTCCGGCCAGCCCACACTGACGCAAAAGGTGGGGTTTCACGCCACTTCCTTTCTCACTTGGTTTCTGAGTTTATACATCCGTCTCCTGGCTTTAACTAATGTGAATTTGGCCAGCCCATACCGACTCAAGAAGCCAGGTTTCCTGCCACTTCCTTTCTCACTCGGTTTCTGAGTTTATACATCAGTCTCCTGGCTTTGACTAATGTGAGTCTGGCCAGCCCATACTGACTCAAGAAGCCAGGTTTCCTGCCACTTCCTTTTTCACTCGGTTTCTGAGTTTATATATCAGTCTCCTGGCTTTGACTAATGTGAGTCCACACTTAATAGACAGATCTATCCTCAGACTCTGAATGAAATCCAGCTTATCAATTTGTGAGGTTGAGAATCAAACTCCAAACTGAGGTAAGTTTGCCACTAACAAATGCCACCTTCAGAGGCAACCTCCAGGAAGGATCCCTCCTCTCCCATCAATCCCTTGTAGGCCCCATTGTGGAGGGGAGAAAGCAGGCAGAGCTTAGAGCAATGATGGTCAACCCTTGCTGCACATGACATCACCTGGGTCTCACTCACCCTAGGGATGCTAATTTAGAGGGTCTAGTATACCACTTAGCCACTGGAGCGCTCCAAAGCTCCCCAGAAGGTTGTGCTATGCAGCCACGGTCGAGAATCCCTGACCAGAGCTTGGAAGCCCTGGAGCTTAGCAGAAGTCTCCTAAGACGGGGAACGACTTCCCCCAAAGAAGTATCTTCTGTCCTTCCTCACCACTGCCCAGCTGAGTTCTGGGATGTCAGAACCTGCTCAGAAGTCAGGCCTCTGTGTCAGCCACCAAGAATAACTGCTTGCCCTCACTGAAGTTCATTACTGCCCTTAGATGCCGGTTACAGCCTATCATCAGAATTCACCACAACTCTAGTAACACGTGGCTGGCCCATCCACAGCCCCGGACACTGGAGCAGCATCAGCTTTAGTCCAGTGATTTAAAACCTCAGTGGACAGATCCTCCAGCCTAACATGCATCTCCTGGTGGGTCACCCCCTCTGACGTCCACTGAGAAGGAACTGAATGATGGGCCCTGACACAAGACTGAGAAGTGGCAGGAGGAAGTTTCAATTATACGCAGACCTGGATGGGCGATTTTGTGGAGACGGTGACGAGGGAAGCTATATCTGCCTCCCTTTTGTCCTCCAAGTTTCCTTCCAGAAACCCGCCCAGCAGACCCACCTTGCCAGAGATGCAGCTGCAGTGCTTAAAGCTGTGCAAGAAGGGAGGTCTTGCTGGTGAACCTCTCTCACAAATGCCAGGATGGACACAGCATAACTAGTCTTCACTTTCACAAGCAATAAATACCCTCAAATTTAAAATACATTTGCACCATTCACTTTACCCCTGCATATATCATAACACGTAAATACACATTCCACTTGTCTTTGGCTAATCATTTGCTGTGTATTCTCATGTGGGTCAACGGGGTAAACAGCCGTCTTCCAGTGCATCTCAGTATCATTAATGTTCTTTAAAACATATAGGTTCTCACTGAAGACTGGACAGAGGCTACTGCCTATGGCAGTGGACACAATTGGAACATTTGTGAATTACATGCCTGGTTTCTCTCTATGGGCCAAGCTAAATATTTAAGAAAACCTTTCCCGGCATGACCAACCAAAAGTTTTGGGTAAGCTCAAAAATTTGGTGAGAGCAACTGTGGAAATAAAACCAAGCCTGGAATTGGAAGACTTTGGCTTGAGTCCTCCAGCTGGTGCATAAAACTCTTGTGTTACTTTGGCCATCAGCACCTCCCTGGGGTTTAGTTTCCTTGGTAAACTGGGAATGTGCCCACCTTACCCAGGTCTTACTGAGGAGAGTATTAGCAGGGGCCTGAGAGAGGCCGTCTGAGGCAGGGCATGGCAGGGAGCAGAAGGCATCTCAGCTGCGCCACAGAGGAGAGGGTGGGCTTAGTGAAGAGAAGAAACAAGTGACAAGGACAGAAAGAGTGTCCCCAGAGCCCACAGAGCTGAGGAACCTCGTGTGAAGGACCCCCAGACAAGAGCAGAAGTTGGGGGGGTACAGGTGCCGCCAGACACCTGGCCCTGACCCAGGGAGGGAGCTTGAGACGGCACACCCACCTGTTCAGCCCCCACTGGGGCTTCTCAATGGCCAAATCCACCTGCCATCGGCCTGCAGGACCAGCCAGGCTCTTACGGTTTGGGGCAGGGCAGGGAAGGCTGGGAAGCGGGTGAGGGTAAGAGGAACAAGTGGCCAGAGCTAAAATCTCCATCCCACGCTGGCAATGAAAAACATGCCATTTCCCTGCAAGGGAGTTTCCAAACACCTCTGAATTCAGCTCCCCTAAATCAAGGAATCCCTACTACTCAGTAAGAAGAAAAGGGCAGCTTCAGTCGGTGTTAAGAAGCCCCACCTTGAGAAGGTTCAGAACAGCCCAAGAAAGCAACATCTTCCTTTAGGTCAAAGGCGGTCATTTGCCTTCAAAGAGCTCTTGAAATACTTTGCATGAGGATCCCCCCAGGGAAGCAGCCTCGTGCTACCCCCATAACCCCGAGGTCAGAGGCTGGTGTGGGCTAGAGGAAAGAGAAGCAGTGGACAGACAGGCTGAGTGAGGAGAGGGACTTCAGTCACCTGGTATGGTGCTCGTGCTGGTTCTCCGCACCCACCTGCTGGTTTGGTCCTTGACAGTTCAGTGTCAATGAAGAAATATGACATCTAGAGCAGTTTTGCATCACCAAAAGTGACTGAGTCTCACCCAAATGCTCATTGAGTCCCGGATGTCCTCAGGAGATGCCCAAGTCATGTCCTGGAACTTCATTTTAGGAGAACACCCTGATCTTGTACTTGGGTGGACCTCAGAGGTGTTTGACAGATGAGGAAATTGAAACCTAAAGAGAGCAAGTCACCTGCTCTAGGCTACAGTCAAGTCACAAGTGAGAGAGCTCAGGCTCCCCAGCTCCTAATCCTGTGCTCCTAAGCCTCCTAAGCATGATCCACGGAAGAACATGTGGGGATGTAATCTTTGTCATGATACAGAAAACCTGGGAACACGGGCTGTAGATTAAGACCCATCACATTCAAAACACTGTTCCACCCTCTGTGCAAGTTTGGGCAAGATATCTAATCTTTCCAAGCCTCAGTTTCTGCATCTGTAAAATAGATACTAAAAAAAAAAAAAAAAAAAAAACATGTACAGATCAATTCAAAAGAAACGAAAAATCCATGTGGAAGAAACAAAATAAAGGCCATTGTGGTTGTACCTCACACCCCTAATCCCAGCACTCTGGGAGTCCAAGGTGGCAGATGGCCTCAGCTCAGGAGTTCAAGACCAGCCTGAGCAAGAGCGAGACCCCCATCTCTACTAAAAATAGAAAAACTAGCCCGGCGCGGTGGGTACCTCTAGTCCCAGCTACTTGGGAGGGAGGCTGAGGCAAGGGGATGGCTTGAGCCCACAAGTTTGAGGTTGCTATGAGCTAGGCTGACTCTACCCAGGGCAACAGAGTGAGACTGTCTCAGAAATAAAGAGAGAGAGATTTGCACAGGTGAGTAAGAAAGGACACTGTCCATTGAGTTTCTTGGAAGTGAGATAATGGACCCTAACACAGTCCGTCTGAAAACTTTCTGTGACCCACATACATACCTCAGAGCAGCACTAGAACAAGACAGAGCATGTAAAGTGCTGGGTACAGAGTAAGTAACAAGGAAATGTTTAGTTTCTACAGTCCATCAGAATATCACTGTGGGTTCTGTATTTTGTCAGCCAAAGCATCCATCTCTTGCCGGGACAAGGGATCCACATGGATCAGAGCACTCCATGAGTCAGCTGAGAGCCAAGCTCCTTCCATCACTTTATGGAGCATCAAAGACCAGGGCACTGCCCTGGGGAAGTGGGACCCCAGCCTGCAGCCCACAGAGACAGGATGAAGGGAGAAGCTTGAATGGGCCGCAGCCTGGACTTGGGCAATGATGTGAAACTGGCGTGCCTACATGTTACCAGCAACTAGGAAGCAGAAATGGGGTCACATTTATATCAAATACCAAACCACAGTGAGCTGAGCCCCACAGCCTTGAGGTGGAACTCATCCCTCTCCCCTGCCCTCTGCAAAGCACCCCACTCAGCCCCCACATCTTCCCCTCTCTTCTAGTCCCCACCCTGGCCTGTTTCCATGGAAACAGCCCTGTGCTGCCCTGGACCCAGAAGGTGTCTCCAGGCCCCCAGAGAGCATCAGAGCAGAACCTCTGATGGTGCAGAAGGACTGAGACAAGTCTGGACGCTCCCTTCCGGAAGGCCCTGTCTGCCTCTCCTCGCCTATCTCTCCTCTGTCTACCCCTTCAAAACCCACCCCTCCTGCCCTTCCCCCTTTCAGGGTCTTCCACTTTCCAGCTGCACTTTGGGATCAATTCCTGAGCAGCAGTCGGACGGGGCACAGCTGCCTGGATGTGTGTTGTTATGGAACGAGGCCCCTCAACCTCCACTGAGGCCGTGGTGAAGGAGCCACCACCTCCCTCCAGCCAGAGGGCTAGGAATACAATATATATATATAAAGAAAAATAATAAAATTGCTATTGCTTCTGGATGAAATATCCTGATAATCACAGGAAAGGAGAGCTTGAAATCATAATCATAATCATCTTTGGTCTCTGCCTGTGTAGACCTGGCCTTAGGCTTAAATTTAAACCCACAGTGACTCTAAAAGCTACGTGAATAGTTCATTTCCCAACAAAACTGCCATACAGGGAGACAAATAATTTAAGTAGGGACAATGCTTCACCAGTATGCACATATTAAAAGTTTAAAATCACAACCCAGGGAAAGCCAGAGAAAGAAAGAAGGAAAAACAAACTTTGGTTTCATTTCTGGTAGCTGGAAAGATCGCTCCATTCTGAAGCTGTCATGGTCTCCAGGGCAGATATTTTTCCCCCCTCCCAGGAATCTAGGAGGGGGGTGGTTGCCACAGATGAAATGTCCAGGTGGGAGCCCCTCCACTGAGCTAGAGCAGCAGAGGGGAAATTTAGAGGAAATTTACAAGGGATGTGTTTCCTTTGCTTATTGAGCTCAAAGCTGTTAAATGAGGTCTAATTTCTCACCTTGGGTGCACCTGAACCCTGTCCCAGGACATTTTATTTTCATCAAACGTTCCCCCCAGAATCAATGTATGGGGTGTAGATTACCGATCACTAAGGGCCCAACCGCAGCCTCTCTTTCAGTGTCAGAGCAAGAGCTATTGTTCTCCCGCCCAGGCTTTTAACCATGAGTCATCATACATTTTCAGACACAGAGCAATTATTCATCGTCAAGTTATCCTACCCAAGCTTATCAAGAATTTAAACTGGGAAATATGTACATGTGGCTTCCTATGGCAGAGCACAAAGAAAAACACTGCTGGTCCAGGAGAGGACCCGGAACGTTCAGCGCCGGGTTCTGTCTCTAATATATAGCAATTTCCACGAGCCTAATATCACCACCGCTCTGCGAACCTGCCAGCCGATAGGAGTTCCCACGTCATTGTGGTCTGTTTCCGAGGACAAATAAAGCATGCCGCTCTCCAGGGTTCTGCAGAGCACGCCACGCTATAGACAGAAGTGTTTCAAGTCAACACAATATGAAAAAATTCAAAATAAAATGAAAAGTGTCTGAAAACAAACCAACATAAATATACAGCAGTCCTGTTAATTATGATTATTTATGATCATAAGAACTGGCATCATTACCGTGGTTTCCTTTCCAAAATCTCACAAACTTGTTACTATACAGCAGTTTCGGAGTTCTATAGGCTTAAAAAGGTGGCGTGCTGGAGGCAAAAGTCATTTTTGGCAGGAGTGACGGCGTGCGTGCGGGGCACGGGGTGTGGGGTGGGGGTGGCTCACTTCCACACACATGTGCGATGCTGACACACAGTAAAACCTGCTTGGACCTTCCAGCGTCCCCCAACATTAAACCACCGGTAATGCATTGCAGATGTCTCCGATGAGCACCGTCAATCTATTAAAGTGTCTGGTAGCCTGTGAGGGGCCTGAGGAATGATCTGGAAACCCACCCCCTGGGGGGAGACGGCCTATGGAACATTTCACGGACAGCACTGAATATTTCATCAGGGATGACAGGACTGTGCTCTTCCCAGTGCCCCCCTCCTCTTCCCCTCCTCCACCCCCCGGCCTGCCACTTTCTCTACACCCCCCTCCCCTCCCCTCCGCCCCTTCCCGATCTTTTTCTCCACTCGCTTGACAACTAGTCACGGCCACATCACCGCCGTCCCGCTGTCCTTGCGAGCTGACCTCTGTAGTGCGCGGTGCCCAGTGGTCATGCTGTCCTCGTCTCTCGCCAACCACATCTGACAGGAGAGGAGGAGATCATGGCAGCGGCTCCTGGCACCTGAGACGCCCTGGGACTACCCAGGTAAACCGGGGGAGTCCGTGTTGTCTCTGGGCTAACAAGAGAGGAGAAAGACATGACATCTCCAACCAGGAGCCCACGTCCGAATATTCAAAAGGTCCATCATGCGGTGATGAAGGCAGCCTCCCAGCCGTCCAGAATGAGGCCTGTAGCGGGGGTGCTGGGGGAGCAAGGGCACACCTGGGCCTGTCCGGATAGGGGGGGGGGGCGTACAGGTGTGAAGGGGAAGCCGTGGCAACTCCAGGGGTGAGGGGCTGGGGAAAAGTCGGCCCCCCACAGGCCCTGGCGCCCTCCCAGGAAGGATCCAGACTCCCCACACACACACACACAGACACTGGGAGACCAGCCCTTCCCAAGGCCACGTCTGCCCACGGACAGTACCCAAGAAGATGAGGAAGAAGCTTTATTAGTCAGAAAGGATATTGCTCCTTTAAAAATGACATGGTAGTTCTGTTCTCTTGTAACTCCTTTTTGGTGAAGTGTTGTCAGAGTAGAGAAAAACATGAAGTATTTTGACTGAAATAAATGCTTTCATGGAAAGCAGAGAGCCCTAGAGAGTATTCTGAGACTGGAGGAACGTCATACTATTTTAAGCAGGTGACAGTAATGTCACTGTCTGAGGGGTGAGGGTATTTTTCTCTTCCCTAGAATTATAAGAGGGAGAAAGGAAAAAAAAAAAAAAAAAACCAAGTTTGCTTTGAATAGAGAAAGTTCAGAAACACACTTCCCTGTTACATAGATAATTCATAGACTACAGTGACACATTCTTCTGCTCCTGGTCTCTGACAAAGCCAACCAGGACTATTAAAGAGAGAGAGTTTGCAGCTCCAAGCAGAAAACTAAATAAAGTACATACACACTGTTCAAATCATTCTCATTTTTCCAACTTTTCATTACACCACCCACATCAGCATGGCTGGCTGCCGTGTGATTGTTCAGAGAGCTAAGCCAGCCTTCCTCCCTGGGTGTCGTGGACAGAGGAGGCCAAGGTCAAACCCAGACAGTGCACTTTACCTAACCTTAAGCTTAAAGCTTACTGGAGGGGCTACCCCTGCTCCCGACTTCCCTTTCCTTGGTAGGTGTTACTAAGTAGGCCAGAGAGCAGTGATTTTTCGACTGGTGAGCCGCAAAAATTTTTAAAGATCATTAATTAAATTATTTTCAAGAGAAGCTCAAAGCACAGTAAGAGTATTCTTTCTTTTTTTTTTTACACACGCAAACAATGTAAACTAATCACAGGTGCCTTTCTATTAATCCAAAACAAACCAAAGAGGTGACATTTGATTTTAAATGAATCAAAAGTCATTGCAAGATTTTGAATAGGTAAGCAAAATGTTCCTTTGCCATAAAAGGACTACTCAGGTGTCAGAAAGGCAAATGGACTGTGAGTGGGAAAGAGTGGGTGCAGGGACCTCTGTCCTTGGGCGGGTGGGGTCAGGGAGGTAGAGAAGAGAGCCACCCACTGTACTGCGTCTGGAAATGGAGCCAGCAGGACCTGTCATTGACTGGGGTCCAGGTACCTGGCAGGAGGCGGTGGCTTTCTGGGGAAGGGAAGAGATAAGTCATTCATCTGTCTGCTACAATAATGCTACGTGAAAAAATACCCTAAACTCAGGGGCTTAACATAGCAAGCGTGAATATGGCATACAAGTCTGAACTTCGCACTTTCCAAGTTAGGCTGAGCTTGGCTGGGCGCTTCTTCTGGTTTTGACTGGGCTCACCCCACTGTAAGACACCCCCTTTGCAGTGGGTTCGTTGTTGGCTTGAATGACGAATAAATGGCTCTTGTCCTCCGACTGGCATATTCTCATGGGGGAGGCCAAGACGGGAGCATGGACCAGCCCAATCACAGGGCATGTTTTCATGTCTCTTAGGCTACAGCAAGTCACGGGACAGATGTCAGAGTTACGGCAGGTGGCACTGCAGAGATAGATGGAACAGGGTGAGCGCGTGGATGACTTCTGCAATTTATCTACCAAGGGAGGTCCTAGATGTTTGTTCAGTTAGATAACTGGGTGGACTGCAGGTGCCTTTCACTGGCAGACTGAGGGAGGAACCTATCGGGAATTTCAGGAATAAAGAATTCTACTGTGGTTCAGGAGGATATAAGGCAGCTTCAGGCTCCCAGAAGCACTCAGCGAGGGCTCATGACAATTTCCCCTCCCTATATGTAATTTATCTTTTCTAATTTTAAACAAAATTCACCAAGTGGAGTTTCAAAGTCCCAAGACCACAGAACCTTTTGATAATGATGTAAATGAGCCCACGTGGAGGGACAAACAGGACACAGAGCAGTTCCTGCCCCGGTCCCAAGGTGACACCAGTTGGCTGAACATCCTGGGCTCTTGTCACTTGATAAACAGGCCCCTCTACCTGCCGTGCTCACCATTCTTTCTCTGCCGCAGAGTGAGCTGGAGCTTCTACGCACTCTGAGAGGCTCTCCAATCTTATGCTAATTGTTAACTAAGAATATTTCTCTCCAGAGATTTATTACATTAATGAACTCTGAAATTACTCACAGCAATTAGGTATATTGTTTTTAAACTCTTCAGAAATCATCAAAACACATTGGTTGTTTTTCAGGGAAACATAAATTAAAGGTACAATTCGTTGCCCAAACAAACCCAGCAGCCAGCTGCCTTCATGCTGGTTTGGGGAATTTCTGGTCCCCCGTCTCCAGGCAGGATGTGTGTCTGCCCAGCTGAAAGGTTCCCTGTGCTTCTAAATAGTGAGGCTTTTTTTCTTAGAAGGGGGCTAGCCTCTGAGTCTGAGTGGCCTGTCCGGGCATTGAATGGCTCTGTGCCAGGGAGCTGTGAGGGTTGGGGGCTTGTCTTGTAAACTACCTCCTACTCACACACAAGAAGCAGAGCCAGGGTTAAGGAGCCCATGGACTCCCAGAAGTGGCTGCTCCACCCTCTCCAGCATCCCCTGCCTCCAAAGGGCACCTCCCTACCTCTCACAGACATGTATGGGACATTGCCCTCACCTCTCCATAGCAACAAACCCATCAAGCAGCTGCCTCTGACGTTCAGATTGGATCTTGGACTTTGCACATACACACACACACACACACACACCCCTCCACAGCAGGTCGCCACTCTCATGCCCCACAAGCCATTTCCAAGGCACAAAGGCAGGTGCTCAGAGCAAGTTCTTGGATATCCAGCTGCCAACCTTCACTCTAATATCTTGATACTCGGAACAGCCCCATCTGAAGACTCAGTTAAAGTGCAGCATATGGTATGGAACTCAGGTCCTTCTAAACACATAGGGACTCTTTATAATATATTTTGGGGATTTTTCCCACCTTTTCTCATCTAGCTTCCACAGCTATGAGATGGGAGCTAATATCATTCCTCACTTCACAAATAAGAAAACTGAGACTTGCAGAGGGGAAGTGATTGGCCCAAGCCTTCTGTCGGTTTCCTGCCCCTCCAGAGTGTCTCCCTATGCAGAGAGGAGAGGAGAGACACTCCCAGCTCCCTCTGGAAGGGATCTGCCCTCCAGGGCCCCCTGCATGCTGCCCTCTGGGTCCCCCTGCATGCTGCCCTCTGGGTCCCCCTGCAGGCTGCCCTCTGGGTCCCCCTGCATGCTGCCCACCAGGGCCCCCTGCATGCTGCCCTCTGGGTCCCCCTTCATGCTGCCCTTTGGGGACCCTTGCATGCCACTTTCTTGGTCTTTAGCAAGGACCCTGGTGGTCTGGGGACAGTCACAGAACCTCCACTGGGTTCTGCTGCCAGAAGCAGGGTCCAGGAATGGCCCCAGCAGCAGATGCAGAGGCTAAAGGGGGGACCCAAAGCCCCATTCCCCAATGAGCCCTCCCCCAAACACCACATTCAAGAAAACAAGTCTCAGACTGACGTGAGTGTGGCCTGGTCACTTCAGACCCAGCATGGCCCGAAGGAGTCTTGTCCCCTTCCCCCCATTCTGCAGCCCCCGCAGCACGGGAGTGACAGCCCCGCTCCAGAGCCCAGGGGATGACAGTGAGGTCACAGGAGAGGGAGATGGTACCCTCTGGCACAAGCCATATCTAGCTTCACAGGGAAATAAAACGCCCCGATGTGGGTTCCTTAGTTTCCAGTACTGTTAAGGGTTCAGATCAAATCCCTTCTCCTCCGCGAAGCAGGGCAATGGGAGTCCTCACCCAGCTCCACTGGGACTTGTCACATCAACCCCCTAGCAGGAGCCCTATGGAGGCGGGGACCAAGCCTCCGTGCCTGTCCCATGTCCCTATCTCACCTCATGGCCTGGACACACATCACATGCTAGACACACCTGCTTGGTGGCTCCAAAAAGCAGCCACAATAAAGAAAATTCAGATCCTTGTAGCTGGAAGGGACATCAGGAACCATCTGGACTGTTTTACAGGTGGGAAAACTGACATGCCCAGGAGGAAGCATGGAACACATAAAGCTTGGACGCAAAGCTAGGAGCTCTCCAACCACCAGCCCAGGGCCCCTCAGCTGGTGCTGACCCACCCCAGCCTGTTCCCAACCACTTTCATTTCCAAATTGCCTGAGAGCCCGGTTTGGGCCCCCAGAAGTAGCCAACCCATGGCAGTGGGGGGGCTGATATCCTCTGTCCCCTCAGCACAGGGGGGACACTCTGTCATGCCAGGTGCATGGGGGCTGTGCCTTTTTTTTAAGCTTAGTATCATCCATGTTTGCCGCCACTGTGGCCTCAAGGATGGTCACCCCCAGCCCCTTGCAAGTCCAGAGCTATGCACCATTTGACCTCATGGGGGGGGGGGGGAAGGGGGATACAAAATGCAGTTGTTTTTAAAATATGTCCATTAAAAATTAAAACTTTCTAAGAGCTTAATGCCACCCCTCCCCACTCTCTGTCAAGAAATCTGTGCCAATAAGGTGAATGGTTTCAATATCCATTTATATTAACATAGAATAAGGTATCTGCATTAATGAAACCCCCCTCCCTCTGAAAAAAAAATAATAAAGAAACTAACTAAAGAGGACAATTGAAATCTAGATAGCGAGTGGTAAGGACAGGACCACTGGTTGTCACAAGGTGTCCTTGAGTCCCGAACTTGGAAGGAGCCATTGGGAGGGAGGGTGGTGATTTTTCAGTTTTCAAAATGAGACCTACATTTTCAGGGTATTATGACAAACAGCTTTTTAGCACCCATTCAGAGGCCCGTGAGTACTGGAAGCCCAGCACAAATGACTGTACCCTAAACTAAGCTACTGTGAAGAGTCATCAAAATTCGCCAGTGGACAGAGTCCTACTCAGAAGGACAAGGAAGCTCTGGAGAAAAGGGAGTCTGGCAAGGCTCACCCGTACTCAGGCTCAGCTCTGCCCCCCACCCCCAGCAGGTGTGTCTTCATTAAGGTGGTCCTTGGAAGGATCCAAACAGATAAAACCAAGCAGGACCAAGGATCAGAGTGGGCACAGCTCAGACCCACATGACCAGAATTGGCCGAGTGATGTGTCCTGGGGAGCCCTTTGCCAAGATGACACCACAGACAGACCCTTAGCCATGGTCAGGCTCGTGGGCACCATGATACAACAGAAATAAAACTAAATTATATCCCTTGTTATCATTAAGAAACATTTTCATCTTCATTCTTCGTTTGAAAAGCACTATATTTAATGAATAAGTAATAAGTCATGACACGCAAATAACTAAAATACGGGAATTGTACCAGGGTCAGCTAAGGTAGTTTTAAACCATGAAATTAAGGGACCTTTCCTGCTTGAAAAAGATATCACTCCCAGCCGTTAGGACCCTTTGCAAGGCTGCCCACAAGCATGGGGGGAATGTGGACAGGCCTGCAAGAGGGAGATGGAGCTTGTGATGGAGACAAAGAAATCTTGCTGACCGGCTGGCTCCCTGAGCTCTGTGTGTATCCGATGGAGACATTACTGGTCTCGTACAAGGCAAACCCCATTCCAAAGGAAAATTCCGTGGAGGCATCACTAAGGGATGTTAGGTGGAGCTCTGGATCCCCTGTGTTTCCAAAATGCTGGCCCACCAGCTCAGCACCTGCAACTCAGCGGCTAGGGTGCCAGCCACGTACATCAGAGCTGGTGGGTTCAAACCCAGCCCGGGCCTGCCAAACAACAATGACAACTACAACCAAAAAATAGCCAGTTGTGTGGTGGGCACCTGTAGTCCCAGTTACTTGGGAGGCTGAGGCAAGAGAATCGCTTGAGCCCAGGAGTTTGAGGTTGCTGTGAGTTGTGATGCCACAGCACTCTACCGGGGTGACATAGTGAAATTCTGTCTTAAAAAAAAAAAGACGATGTCTCCTCCTCAACCACATTCATCTCCTTTAACATTTCTCCCAGAAAATTAAGATGCCTCAAGTCTTAACTCTGAAAAATTTTGGATGAAAAAATAACCAAGAAATAAGGCCAGGCAAGGTGGCTCATGCCTGTAATCCCGGCACTCTGGGAGGTCAAGGCAGGTAAATTGCCTGAGCTCAGGAGTTTGAGACCAGCCTGAGCAAGAGTGAGACTCTCTGTCTACGAAAAATAGAAAAATATTAGCCGGATATTGTCTGGGATGCCTGTAGTCCCAACTACCTGAGGGACTGAGGCAAGAGGATTGCTCAAACCTAGCAGTTTGGGGTTGCTGTGAGCTATGATGATACCAGGGCACTCTACCCAGGGTGACAGAGTGAGACTCTGCCTCAAAAAAAAAAAAAAAAAAGAGAGAGAGAGAGGAAGGAAGGAAGGAAGGAAGGAAGGAAGGAAGGAAGGAAGGAAGGAAGGAAGGAAGGAAGGAAGTCACGTTCCAACAGGAAAGCTGAGATAATAAAGTTCCTAGTGCAGAACCATCCTGGAGACCCAACACTTTCAGCTTGAGGTGGGCCTGTTTTGGTTTTCCACCCTGTGGTTTTCAGCTCTTTTTCAGTAAAACAGGATTCTGTGTTTCCTTTTGTGGCACATCCCCCACCTCCATCTTCAGTCATGAAGTCTGGGTGGGCATCAAGGTTACCCCAACCTTCATGCAGCACCGGGGTTGAAAGCTAATTGTCATCAATGGTCAATATACCCAGTTTGATGCAAGCGTTCCAAATTGTATATAAAATCAGCACATTGTACCCTGTAAATGCATTGTTGTATACAGCTATGATTTAATAAAAAGAATAGTCAATACATGCCTTTACCCTGACTATAGGAAGTCATTATCCAACTCTGGCCAAGTAGTCAATGATTGTGTATAAATGCAAAGATTGCAGCTGCCGGAAACGTTTTCATTCATGAAAGGAGAGGCAGAGGTAATACTGTGTGGATGCTGAGGAATAAAACCAATATCCAGAGGGCCTTTGGTGGCAGGCGTCCTTCAACCTGCTGGGTCGAACCTCACCTGAAACAGCCTGGCCTGGAACTTTATTGTTTACAGAGCTCCCAATCCCAAATTTTCCATCTTGTTTAATCCAGCAAAAGTTGGGTGGTTTTTGTGAAGTGCAGTGTTTCTCGAATGTGGAAGGTCCTGTCTTCCTGAGACCTGGAGCAGCAGTCCCCATGCTTTTTGGCACCAGGGACTGTTTCATGTAGATAATTTTTTCCATGGACTCAAGAGCCAGGGGAATGGTTGGTTTGGGGACGTTCAAGCGTGTCACTGCTCCACCTCAGATCATCAGTCAATGGGTTCTCATAAGAAGAACTCAACCTAGATGCCTCACCTCCTCTTATGAGAATCTGATGCCACTTCTTACCTGATAGGAGGTAGAGCTCAGGTGCTGATGCGAGTGATGGAGCCCAGCTGTGGATGTAGATGAAGCTTCCCTCACCTGCCTGCCACTCGCCACCTGCTGTGAGGCTCCCTTCCTAACACGGACCAGTCACCAGTCGCCAGCCTGGGGTCTGGAGACCACAGTGTGCAGAGAGGCTCTCTGGTGCCCTCCCTCCTACACACATAAAGATGGCTAGACTCTAAATTGTTAGGCAAGAGTTGGTAAGAAAAAATAAAAAACAAGCTGATATCAACAGCAAAGGGGGGCAGCTGTGTTGGCACCAAGAACAGAGAGGGACCTCACGGCTTCTGAGGGCTGGAGTCAGGACTGGGGGCCCGCTAAGACAACACACACACACAGAGCCATGCACCCATTGTATAGTTAACTTCTGTTCTTTTTCTTTTGTTTGTTTTGAGAGAGAATCTCATCTGTTGCCCTGAATAGAGTCCTGTGTCATCACAGCTCACAGCAACCCCAAATGCTTAGATTCAAGCAATCCTCCTGCCTCAGCCTCCCGAGTAGCTGGAACTACAGGCACCCACTACACACTTGGCTAGTTTTCCTATTTTTAGTAGAGACAGGGTCTCGCTCTTGCTCAGGCTGGTCTCAAACTCCTGAGCTCAAGCAATTTACCTGTCTCAGCCTCCCAGAGTGCTGGGATTACAGACGTGAGCCACTGACCCTAGCTTACCTTCAGTTCGTATTTGTCAAATCTCAGACCATCCTAGTCTTTAATTCTTGGAAGTCACCTCAGCCTTGAACTGTTCAAGTTCAAGATTGTCACTGATTAACTACCTCCTGAGAACCAGGCTCACTAGTTTCTCTAGGTTTCTGCTGGGGACACATGAGGAAGAAAACATATTTAAAGTCACTCCCCCACACCCCATGAGAGCCCGCCCAAGTTCTAAACGAAAGCATTACATCACTCCATCAGAATGTGATCACATGGTATGAGGCCACTATGGGGTTAAAAAATGAAGGCTTGGGTGGCACCTGTGGCTCAGTGGGTAGGGCACCAGCCCCATATACCAAGGGTGGTGGGTTCAAACCCAGCCTCAGGCAAACTGCAATAAAGAAAAAATAGCCATGTGTTGTGGTGGGCACCTGTAGTCCCAGCTACTTGGGAGGCTGAGGCAAGAGAATACCTAAGCCCAGGAGTTGGAGGTTGCTGTGAGCTGTGATGCGACAGCACTCTACCGAGGGCAATAAAGTGAGACTCTATCTTAAAAAAAAAAAAAAAAAAAAAAAAAAAGATGAAGGCTTACAGAGCAGGAGGGAGACTTGTCACAGGGACAAAATACCCTCAGCTGAGCCACAGCAGGTGGCAAGAAAGAGGTTGAGGAAGGCTACACCTTTGCTTCTCTCTGCTCAGCACTTAAATTAGGATATAAACATAGGATTTCAAGCTCTGCATGGAAGCAGGAAAAAACCTTCAGTGCGCTCTCCTCTGGCCCCTAGTTTAAAGTTTCATTTCCTTCCCAACCTCTCCTTCAAGTGACCACATAGTCTGTGCAGAGCAGAGCTGGTGGTGGAGAACTCACTCCTTTCTTCCCTTATAGGCGATGATGTTTTTGGTCAGTGTTGAAAGTCTCATGTTTTCCCTTATTCTGGGCATATAACCACATCTCTGAAGCTCCCATTTTTGGGGGGTTGGGGAGGAGGGAATTCTTAGAACTCACTGTCCCTGCTTCCCCTGGAAGCTCTTCAAACATGAAAAGCCAAAAGTCATCACTTCTTGTGTGTTCAGATGTCTGAATTCATTGCTCATATAGCCTCAGTCTGGTGTGTCCAACCCTGTTCCATTCTGTACTGATCACAATATTTTCTAGTGTGGTCTGGACAGCATAGCAGTGTAGAGGTCCTTCTCATCACCTCCCTTCCTCTTTACGCTATACTCCTGCTAATGCAACCACAATTACATTGTGGTTAAAGAAAGCTGCAGGGGCTCAGACCATTGGAACATCTCAACAAAGGTAAGATTTTCTCTGATTACAAGAAATCCACCTTAAAAATGTCATCAACCCTGATACAGCCCTGCCTTGCTTTATTCTGCTTTTACAATGCTCCTTGCCCCTAGCATCTCAGGCTGGTGAGAAACCACATTACCTCGTGGGGAGTTGAGAGCATGCCAGCAACCACGTAGTGTGAGGGGGAAGAAAGTGTTTCTCAGCTCCCGAGATGAATGTGTAAGTAAAAGTGAAGGCTACCAAACTGAAACTGATCAATGTAGGCCACCCATCACTAATCATCACCCAGCTATTTTGCTTCCACTTGTCACATGGTAGGTGACAGCCACATACGTTGATGGATTCTGACCTGGCCTTGGAATCTGCTTTCTAAAAAAGAGGGAGAGGAAAGGGAGAAAGGCATAGAAGTCATCAGCCCAGCGTGAAGAAAGAGGCAAAATGGGGGTGTCTCCGACAGCTCAAGCTGAGGAGGAAAATGAGAAAAGAAAGCCTACCCACCACCACATGTGTCGAAGCTGGCCAGGACAGCTAGAAGAAACATTGCCCGCCCGCATCCCCAGCCAGGATTGTGATCCATGCCCGCGTACGGCTATCAATAACCCTGCGTGATTAATGCTAATGATTTATGTTAATTTTGCCATAAGCTTTATTTGTGCCCAGTGTTCAACTTAAGGATGTCAAATCATTCCTTAGGAGGTTGTTAGAGATTTTAAAAGCGAAGTCTGAAATATAATGTCTGACATTCCATAGATCACGGCCCCAGCCTCCCGACATTCTTTGTGAGACGAGGGTCACCATCCCCATGTAATTGCCTCTCAGTCAGCAATAAGTTCTTGGGGAAAGATGCCACATCACAGGAAGGAGGGCTCCGTGGGGCCTGTAGGTGCCCCTTTAGCAGGGGTGAGGGAGGCAAAGTTCTTCTCTGCCCCCCTACACCTGGCTCACGGGGCACGGCTCATCCCCCAAGTAAGATGCACACTAGGCGACTTGGCCGACACTCACTTAGGTGGCTGTGCAGCGATCACTCACTTAACTTCTGGAGCCTCAATTTCCTTTCTGCTCAGGAAGCAGGGGGACACTCAACCTATTTTATAGGAAAGCCAGGGGTTAAGCTCTGTCCCACCACACAACTGCTTTGCTCTCCACAACATCCCTAACACGCAATGTCCAGCATTCTCCAAGACACTCCAAGACTCCTTCGCAGGTCCACCTGCTTCCCCAGGACCCAGGCATGGGGGGCTGGGGGTGCAGTGCAGTCGTGGCATTTCAGGTCACGTCCCATCTTATTGCTGTCCAGGCAGGAGTTGTTGATCCAGGAGGCCCCTTTGGTGCCTCCTCCATTCACTCCCAGAGCCTGCTGTAATACTCCTTGCGTGACTGGTCCTGTACAAGGTTCCAGGGACCAAAAGGCAGGGCCAGGCAGCCATTAAATCTCTGGGACAGGTCAAAAAATCCACCTCCAAGACTAATTACAGAGCACAGTACCCAGTGGTACTGGAGCAAAGCCTATGACCACCCTGCTGAGGACAAAAGGAGGCCAGGTCAGACAGACGCAGTAGAAATGGAAAAAAGGTGGCAAGGACTTGCCCAGTGCAGAGACACTGGATATGACGACATCTGACATCAGTGAAACCCATCTGAAAACACAAGGTGCATGCTGGTCAGAGGTCCTGGGACCTTCCTGCCTCGTCTGTCCCTCACTCCTCTGGTGAAATCCCGCCCATGACTGTTACCATCCTCTGCAGCCCTGAGCTTCCCCAGTCTCCCCTTCAGCTCTGGTAATCCAGACTCCTTTAAGAGAAGGTCCGGGGACCAGTGGCTTTTCCATCTGCAAACAAGCACCTCCAACGCCTGCTTCCCTGCCTTCAGAATGACACCCAGTAAACAGAGCCTCGATCCAATTCAGGACCCAGCTAAAAACCCAAGCCATGAGGGAGTCCAGCCCAGACCCCTCCCAGACTCCACTCCTCTCTCCATCTCTTGCTAGAAAGTCATTACCTATAGCTTAAAAGCAACACTTTCTATATGGGTTTGTACCAAAAAGGAAATATTCTATCTGCTCTCTTGGCTTCCAGTGATGGACTCCAATGAACCAGCTTGGTCTGGGCTGTACGGCAAACACCTGTCAAAACGTATAGACCATGCCATTTATCAAATAATCTGCTCCAAGAACAGATAGGCACTATCAGCAATCTGGTATTGATCTGTACAGGGCCCTGCTATTGTTCATCCCTGCCTCCCGAATGGCAGCAGGAATTAATGAAAGAAACAAAACAATGCATACCAATCACTCAGCCCCACAACTTTGTTTGCTGCTCTCATTAAGTTGAGCAAAGTTTCCACAGACAACCCAAAGGATTGCTTAGGAGAGGTGAGCTCGGAAGGTCAACCCTATGATCAGACCCTCAGGCTGCCTCTCCCTCTTCCCAGCCTCCACACAGCCCTTGCTTATTGGTGCCCCTGCACTTCTGCAGCCTATGAAAGTGGACATGCTAATGGCATGTGAGAATCCCTCCTGGGTCTCCCCCAGGGTCTGGGCAGAGACAGCACCTTCCTTTGACTCACCCTTTGTGCTCGTGTGTAAGCCTCCCTTGTGCATGGCCTTCTCCCACACAGAGTATGTTTGCCCTCCATGCGTGCAGACTCACACAGGGAGGGACATGTCTGCAGGAAACACCCCTAGGCCCACCTGAGAAATAAGAGATGGTCAAAACCCAGCCTTTTTCCCAAAAGGCAAAGAGAGACATCCAACCCCCAGCTATGGGCCTCCCACTAAAAAGTAAGCCCCACACCCACACTCCTGCCTCACTGTCATGGTGTCCACACCTAGGCAGCCTCTGGAAGCCTTCTCTAATCCCTCCTGCCAACATTGATATCTCCCTCCCCTAAGCATGCTCTGTGCTTTAGCTGGGCTATAAAATGTAATGAACTTTGTGTCTCCTCCATCTATAAGACAAAGAAGGCTTAGGGAGCCAAGTTTAAAAAAGCACATAATTATGAGCCCTGCTCTCTGAAGGCAAGGACATAGTTGCAGGCATCTTTGCAGCCCTACATGGTACCTAATAGTATTGACAATGGATGAGAGGATGAATGGATGGATGGATAGGAATACGGGTGGGGTGAATGGATGATGGATAAATGGTGGATGGTGGATAAATGAATGGATAAGTGGGTGGGTGGGTGAATGGATGGATGGGAGGATGAATGGATGGATGGATGGGAATATGGGTGGGGTGAATGGATTATGGGTAAATAAATGGTGGATGGTGGATGAATGGATGGATGGATGGATAGATAGATAGATAGGATGGATAGATGGATGGATGGATGGATAGATAGATAGATATTAATAGATAGATAGATAGATTGGATAGATGGATGGATGGATGGATGAGAGGATGAATGGGTGGATGGACGGATGGATGGGAATGTGGGTGGAGTGAATGAATGATAGCTAAATAAATGGTGGATGGTGGATAAATGAATGGATGGATGGATGGATGGATAAGTGGGTGGGTGGGTGAATGGATGGATGGATGGGAATATGGGTGGGGTGAATGGATTATGGGTAAATAAATGGTGGATGGTGGATAAATGGATGAATGGATGGATAGATAGATAGATAGATAGGATGGATGGATAGATAGATAGATAGATAGATAGATAGATAGATAGATAGGTAGATAGATAGGGTAGATGGACGGATGGATGGATGGATGGATGAGTGGGTGGGTGGGTGAATGGATGGATGGGAGGATGAATGGATGTCTGCATAAATGGATAATGGATGGATGGATAAAGGAATGAATGGATGGGAATATGGGTGGAGTGAACGGATGATAGGTAAATAAATAGTGGATGGTGGATGGATGGATGATGGATGAATGGATGGGTGAATGAATGGATGGATGGATAGATGGATAAGTGGGTGGGTGGGTGGGTGAATGGATGGATGGATAGATAAATGGGTAGATGATGGATGGATTATTAGATGGGTGGATGGTTGAGTGTGTGGATGGGTAGATGGATGATGGATGATGAATGGGTGAGTATGAACCAAGTGAAATGAGAATTCAAGAGTACACCAGCTGGCAGTGATGGCACCCTGTGCTGAGTCACAATGGAGGCTTCACTTTTCTCCCCAAGGCACAAAAGTATCTTCCCACAGCCTCGTCATCACCCCTGACAGAATGAGAGGAGACCCTCAGGTCCAGAGAGAACAAAGGACTTCCCTTGGATCACACAGACGCAGCCCTCAAACAACAGACTTCCTAAAACGAGAAAAATGTAATCCCTGTCTGGTATAAACAGAACCCCAACAGCCCAGCTCTCCAGGACGAACACCCTAACCCCACTCCCTGGAAGTCTCAAGGCTATGGTGGGGTCAAATCACCACCGTAGACCAGCCAAGCCTATGAGTGCAGCTGAGCTCAGGCCACACCTGAGTGGCCCAAAGCCCGGTTCTCTTTGGGAGGATTCCTTGCAGGGCTGTCTTGATTGTCCATGTGGGGATAGATGGGGTCTTGTGTGTCCCTCATGGTGGGACAATGCAGTATTCCCTCTTTGGAGGCCCCCTCTTCAGCAGAAAAAATCTCTGAGAATAGAGCTCTCTGCCTAGCTCGAGCTTCCCAAGAAAGGCAGCTCACCCCATGTCCAGGAGATGAAGTACCGACTGCAGCCTCGCTCAGCTGAGCAGGGCCTCTAGGGCTCCAAGAGACATTTCCAGTCTGGAAAGGCACAGACCGAGGGGTCAGGCTGGGCCAGCCAGGCATGCGACATGCAAGTCTCTGAGGACAGATGGCAAATCTCCACTCGTGCGGAGCCCAGGTGTGGGGGCCGCTCCCCGTCACTCCTGCTCTGAGGCTCCCTACAGCACCTGGACACGGGGTGGTCCTCGGGGGCCACGCGTCTGCATTGCTGGGCAAGGAAGACCAACAGCTGCTTCTGTTTCCAGCCGAGGATGACAAGTGTGGATGATGAGGGTGGGTAGACAGGTGGGTGGGGCAGAGAAAGGAAGGGGAAGAAAGTCAGAGAGAGACAGGGAGACAAAAACAGCCAAAGTCTTGGTTTCTGTGCTGATGGACCTCTGAATACAGCAGGAAGGAGAACCATGAGCTCACACAGCCAGGCACGGACAAGAGGCCCAGCCATCGGTACCGTGCTCAGAAGCATCTGTCTCCAGAAATTCTGAAGATGTGCAGAATGTTGGGTGAGATTCCCTGAAACTGTTCTGAACTTCCAAACATCTCTTGCTCAGTGGGTAGGGTAGGGTTTGGTGGCACAATTTTGTCCTCTTGCCCTCCTATACATAAACGGCACTGGGAAAGGTGGTATCCACCCACAGCCCAGCTGACCTCAACATAGAGCTGAGGTCACCTCCCCCCTGCCACCATTTGGGTAGACATACAGGAGGCGCATCCCCGATCCAAAATGCCTGGCACCAGAAGTGTTTCAAATTTCTTTTTCTTTTCACATTTTAGAAAATGTACATATACTTAACTGAGATATTTCACATATAGAACCCAAAACCAAACACAAAACTTAAATTTATATTTTGTATGCCCCTGATACACATAGCCTGAAGGTAATATCATACAACATTTTTAATAACTTTGTGCGTGAGACAGTGTCTTGCCTGTGGCCTGTCACAGAAGGTGAGGTGTGGAGTTGTCCACTTGGCAACATCATGTAGGTGCTCAAAAAGTTTTGAACTTTCGAGCCTTTCAGAGTTTGGGTTTGTGGATTGGGAGACTCACACCGGAGCAGTATGGAGCAGGTCAGACCATGCTGGCCTTGAGGAGATAGGGAGGAAAGACTGACCCTTTCTCACTGGTACTGACCCCATGTTGGGACAGAGACCATGAAACGCCAAGAAAGTGCAGAGAGGGGAGAGGGGATGAGGCAGGCAGGGCTGGAGCTTTCCAAAAGGGGGTACCATGTACAGGCAGAAGCAGAGAAAGGTGTAAGGCCCTGGCCATTTCCCAAAAATCCTCCCAAATTCCAGGGTCACGTGAGTGGAAAAGGCTCTGGTTTGAGCACCAAGTCCCTTGGCCATTTCGTCCTGTGTCCTAGTTAGTACCTGGAGCACCACGGCTCTCGGCATGAAGACCCACTCTGTGAGTCACGCCTGATTGCGCTGGGAGCCGGTAATGGGCCAGCCGACCCACAGTAGTGCTGTGCAGTGTTCCAGAGAAAGCCATTAGGCCAGGTCCCTGTGCTGTCATCAGCCAGCCACCCACACAGAACCCAGACAGCCAATCTGCACACACCAGCTACTCAGGCACTTACGTCACCTCCGGAAGCAGAGGCCAAGGAATTGGGACATGCCGCCACACTCTGGGACTCCATCAGGACTTGGCTGGGACAGAGCAGCTGAGAGCTCAGCATCAGGCCCCTCCCATGTACCCAGATGACGGTCATGTCCTGCAATCCCCACCACCCACACACACTGGTCCTGCCCCTCTCCCCCCCACCCCCCAGCATCCACATGCACCTCTGGACAGCAGCCTTCGTCCCTCAGAGGCCTGAACCCCCTCACTCTCAGCCTTGATCTCCCTGCCCATAGGCCGTCCCGTCCAGGCCAACACCAAGAAAACTTCAGAACAACAGAATCCAACTTCACAGCACCTGAGGGGCAGCACCAGGCCTGCTCTGGTGAGCTGGAGGCATCTCCCTGTAGGAGGTTATTGCTTTGAAAATAGGTTATGGTTGCTGCCTGCAGCCCCTCGAGTCAGAGGAGAAGGTTCTTCTAAGTACCCTGAGTGCCAAGGTCTCCACCCTGCCCTCCTCTCCACAGGTCACCAGCTTGTTCAGCAGGCTTGCTTGGGAAAGACTGATCTCTTTTTCTGTCTCTTTCTGTCTAACCCAGTGTTTTCTAATCTTTTCCATCTCACGGCACTCTTAAACCTATAGTTAACCTTACATGGCACATTTAAATCATGTTGATCCAAAAAAAGAATTAAAAAAAAAAAAAGAATACGCTTACTGTGCTTTGAACTTCTTTCAAGAATAATTTAATTAATGATCTTTAAAATTTTCCACCGCACACCTAAGTTCGTCTCCGGGCACACAGGGATGCCGCCCACTGTGTTGAAAATCAGTGGCCTAACACCAGCAGCTCATTAGGGTCCTTCCCAAGGAAAGTAGCAATTTCAATCAGACATCTGCTGGTGCAGAGCCGAGGCTGAGACACCAGCGAGGAGGCAGAGAAGGATCTCAGAACACCGTGGGAAGGAGAGCCACCAGATAGCGCCATCAGGCAAGGGCCATCTCTTTAGGCCGTCCTATCCAGGCCAACACCAAGAAAAGTGACAGAACAACAGTGAGATTCCCCCAAATTCCTCTATCCTGAGCTTCCAACTTTCTCTTGCCCCCGGCTCAGCTTACCCAGGCCCTGAAAGCCCCTGAGGCCTCCAGCAAAGCCTGGGTCTGTGAAACCACCATTAATGTGGCCACATGTTTGCATGGAGCTGGAGCTAGAGCCCCAGGAAGGCAAACTCAGGTGGGACTTGCTCACCCTCCCTGCTGTCCGTCACAGGATGGTGGCCATGCCTTGGCCACAGGACATTTCATGCTGCTCAACCCCAGACTTGCTCCAAGGCCCAAGAGAACCCATGCAAGGGAGGCTCCATGAGACAGCACCCAAACTATTTCACCGCATTCCCTCCCGCAGCCATGCCAGGGGCCACAGCAAGTCCAGGGCTCAGGAGAAGCTGATGTACTGGAAACAGCAGCCTGTCCCTGCTCCAGCTTGGTTTGGCCCCATGCAAAGTATTTCTCACTTTAGTTACATGGCATTTAAAAATCACATGGTTCCGCATTTTTTTTCCCAAATCTGTATAACCACGTCTATTCAAACAACAAAGGAGCTACCCATGCTAGTTCACACTGCCACCTGGCCGCACCAGCTGGGGCAGGGCAGCGACCCAACGGGCCCGTTTCCACGGATGTCATTACCTGCCTGGCCCCAACAGGTCTAGTTTGCAGACCTGAGGTAGCAGGTAGGTCGAGATCAACTGAGATGGGAATTCTCAGGAGATCAACTGAGATGGGAAAGATTCTCAGGAGGATCATGGCCATAGCAAGCACTGCTCACTGGTAACCCTAAAATTGTGTGATATTGCGGAGCTGATCCTTCTAATAATGCTCTCCTGGGCCTCACCAGGTCACACCCAAAGCCAGCAAAACTTTGTTGACTGGGGGAGTAGAATTTTCAGAGCCAAGGCCAGATCCCTACAGAGTCTCTCTAAAACTGGACGGGCCTCCTCGCTCCCCCATCTTAACTACAAGTGTATCCTCTCTGTCTGTGGCCAGCTGTTTCCAGGAGGCAGGCCGGCTTGCTTTAAAATGCAAAGAGGGCTTGTGATTGACTGCAGAGAGCCAGTAAACAAAGAGGGTTAAAAAAATAAAGCCAGGCTTCCCGTCTGCCCTCTGCACACTAACAGCCGCTGTTCGCTCCGGCTGGCATGTGAGCAAGGTGGGTGCGCTGATTTCTATTACAAAGAACATTAATAAGAGCAGGCGGTGACCCTCGATTGCCAAGAACCAGGTAAATGACGGGGAGGGGAAGGGGCCGAGAAATGGTAGGCATTTTACACCGCTCGACTTGAAGGGGAATTGCGTTGACTATAAAGATGACGGGTGTTGTAGCACCGAGGAAAAAAACATAATTTTTCATTGATGTACGGCAGCCGGGCTGGAAGGAGCACAAACAGAACGGTAGATCCATTAACTGGATGACAAGAAACAGTGTTCACATCCACTCGCTAAACTGTTTTTGATTCTTTAGTACCAACATGCCGAATGATCCTTACATTATGTTGCCAGGGAAAAAACCTTAAAATGCATTTATTTCATAATGTAACTTTCTTGTATTATCATAATAGAGCTATAACGGTTGCTGCAAACACTATGGGGCCTACAAAAACACCTAAGTGCACGTTATTAAATTGGAAATTTGTTAAAAAGGAGAAATTGAGAGTGTCTACAGAAGTAAGGCTTCCTGTGGACACGAAGACGGCAGAGGGTGACTTTCCACCGTCTACCTCTCCTTCCGGCTGTGAAAGCACCTGCAGTCACCACCCTACAGGACTGGGACAGTCACGTGGAAGATGTGGAGCCTTTCCTGTCTGATTACGAATGCTTGTGCGGTTGCCTGTGGGGCCCGCCTATGTCATGGGAACAAAAATGCCCATTGTGGGGGGAGGTTTGATGGAGGGAGGGTAAACGGTGGGACCTCATCTAGGGTGCGTATTACAAGGGTACATGTCTAATCTATTAAGTATAGAGTATGTCTAATCTATTAAGGGTACATGTCTAATCTATTAAGTATAGAGTATAAATGTCTTAACACAATCATTAAGTAAATGAGGTGAAGGCTATATTACCTAGTTTGATGTAAGCATTCCAAAATTGCATTTAAAATCAGTACCCCATAAATGCATTAATGTATACATGACCTATGAGTTTATAACTTAATAAAAAATAAAATGAAATGAAATGCCCATTGTATGTCACATGTCTAGCTCAGTGCCCAGACAGGTGCTCCATAATAAACAGATGTTCGCAAGTAGCACGATGACTTGTCTGAGGTCCCACACCCAGTGACTCTGCGCTGAGGGAGCCAGTCCCAGCTTGGAACCTCGTGTCTGCTCTACTCTCAGGACCTCAAAAACGGCCCTCACCCTTCGTTATAATGCGTACACCCCACTTGAGGCGCTGAGCTCTGGCGTGAGGAGTGCCCACCCACCAGGAAGGACCTCGCCTGCAGCTGGTAAGAGCCATCAGGGGAGCAACAGCAGAGACAGAAACAAAGCAAGTGAGGAAGGCTTCCTGGAGGAGGCAGCATTATGAGACCTGGGACTCAACAGATGCAGACGGTGGCAAGGGCGTTCTGGCTCGGTGGCCAGTGGACAGAGGCAACACACGCAGATGGTCAGTGAGATTGCCGGGGCGGCCGGAACCCAGCATGTGTGAATAAAGCAGCTGGCAGGTGGCGCCTGAGGCTTAAAGGGGTAGGGCGCCGGCCCCATATGCCGGGGAGGTGGCAGATTCAAACCCAGCCCCAGGTTTGAAAGCGGCTGGCCCTGAAGCCAGAGGGAGAGAGGACGGCTGGGGGAGAAGGTGGGGAGAGCCTGATTCTACAGCCAGCTTCCGAGGCACTCGAGGGGCAGGTGGGATGAAAGGAGGGATGAAAGTGACCTCTCCATTAATTCTCTTCCCTCAGTGCCTGGGTGATTGGGACAAGCACCTAGGAGAGGAGGAGATGAGGGGATTGAGGACAGGTCAGGAGACTGAGGAGGATGACAATGCTTCAGTAAGGAAGGATACGAAAGATGTATAAACAGCAGCATTGATGGCACTCACGAGACGCACCACCAGGCAGCTACCCAGGTACCACTTTGCACCCACTGTCTCATTCAAGCCTCCCCTTCTCCAGCCCTGGGCGCAGGTGCCAGCCACATTTTAGGAATGAGGAAGCCGCGGCTGAGAGAGCATGGACAAGCCCTCCCTACGGCACAGCTGGTTTGAAGTGGAGCTAGAGGCAAACCCAGACACCACCAGCGCCAAAGCACATTCCTTCACCTGGGACTTTTGTTTGAATCTTAAAAAAAAATTTAAAAAAATTTAGACAAAATAAATTTAGCAGAGTATATGTGAGCAAAGACTGAGTCTCTCACAGCAGGCAGCACTCGGAGCCTGAGAGGCTCAGAGAACTCCACGCCATGACATGGGCGGCATTTACAGACAATCCCAGTATCTCTGGGATGGTTTTAAATATCGTCGAGATTTTATTTAACTGAGACTTAAATATCTTTGGGATTGTTTTTACAGACAGAAAAAGTCTGAAGGAAGGAAAAATAGCAGATTGGTTGTTCCAAAGCTATTTTCCTTGTAAAGGTTAAAGCAGAGGGGACTTCCTTACCATTCCAGCTGAAAATGACCTATTTGGCGGTTTGGCTATAATCTCTCCTGATTTCTCATGTGGTGGCTTAAGGCTTAGCATAAATGGGTCTGGGTTTGGTCTGTCAGGGGCTAGTGCAGGACTCAGTCCTAATCAAGAGTCTCCTATAAATTTCAGTCAACACACCTCAGTTTCTCTGTGAACAACAGCAAGTAACCTGTAATCATTGCCCAGCAATGATATTACCATACACATATCATTTGGGGAAAAAAAATGTGCACCTTACACATACTTAACACCACTCTTAAAAAAAAAAAAAAAAGAAAGAAAGAAAGAAGGTCCAGCTGCTAAATATAAACATGGCAAAATAAAACCATAAAATCCCAGGTGAAAATTACACTAACATTTTTATAATCTTGGGATGAAGATAGAGGTACGAGATATCATTCTGAAGCCACATCTACTGTCCAAACTATCACCATGGCCTGGGCCACCTCCCTTTGGCTGGAAACAGCAGGGTGGGGGGTCTCTAAGACCCCATTACTAAGAGGCAGATTGTCCCTGAGAGGTGGATCACCTTCTGCAAGAAGGGGCTTACCAGCTTTCTTTCCAACAAATAGCACTTAGGAGAAGGATGGGCCTTGGGCATAGACAACTGGATTTGGGTCTGGGGAAGAAACTAGAGGAGGAGTTATCCTTGGAACCCTGAGGGGGAGGGTTGTCCCCAGCCCCATGCCCTGGGTCTTAGGGGCTATAAAGATAATTAAAAATAAGCACAAGTTCAGTGTCTAGCAGCAAAGAAAAGACCCAGACTTCAGCTCTTCCGATCAAGTTAGTCCAGGAATCAGACCAGTCCTAAGAGCAGGGTGCGCTGGCATCCCACAGACAAGAGGACCTTGACTTTTTTTTTTTTAATTAGATCATAGATAACTGTGTACATTAATGTAATCATGGGGTACAAGGTGCTGGTTTTATATACCATTTGAAATGTTTTCATCAAACTGGTTAACACAGCCTTCACAGCATTTTCTTGGTTATTGTGTGAAGACATTTTTATTTTACACCTAGTAAATGTCACGTGTACCCTTGTAAGATGCACCGTAGGTGAGAGCACCTTGAAGTCCCACCCACCCAGCCTCACAGTCCCTCTTTCGAGAGACTTCGTTGAGATTGCTCATCCATATTACTACTGCACATTTTAATAATCAGGTCACCTGCTTTGGTCCAGAAGGGAATCCTGACAGTGTAGGAAAAACTGGCATCTGTTTAACTGCTGCCCTTCAGCTCTTAGGCTGGACCAAAGGTGCTGACCTCTGCGGCCAGGCGTCAGCGCCTCCTCTTCACCGCCTGCCAGTATGGCGACATGGAGACCCAATCACCGATACACATTCCTTGAAACAGAAAATGCCCTGCTCCTTTCTTGTGTGTTGTTTTCTTTGTTTTGAGGAGGTTTTTTGGTTTTCATCTACCAATGAACATGGTTTGCATCGGTTTGCCCTGAAAGTACACGCACCCCCCCACACACACACACACACACGTCTATGCCATTACGATGTTTCTTGGTGTAATGTCCATAAATAATTCACCACGAGAGACACATCTACAAAAATCAGCACACACAGCCCACAGTGAGGAGCTAAAACCACGTTGGAGGGTCAGCTGGCCGCCATCTCATTATCTGTCCCAAGCAGCCATAAATTCACTGCAAAAGCAAGATCCCCAGTTCCTGGGAACAGAAGGGTCACTGGAAGCAAGTCAGGAGGACAGGTTTTATTTAATTGAGACTTAAATATCTTTGGGATTGTTTTTTCTCTCCCAAGGAAGGTTGCTTTGCTGCACAAGCATGTCAACACCTCCTTGGTGGTTGTGTCCCCTGATGAGACCCGGATTCCCTTTCTGCATTTCATGTTCCTTCTTCCGTATTATAGGGACACAATCTGCCAAGCCAACATTTGGATTCCCAGCACCGTTCCCCACACCCCCATCCCATCTCGCCCCCACCTGCCCCCAGCCAGGTACTCAGAGGCCCCACTCATTAGCCGTGGAGTCACAGAGATTCGTACAGTATTAAGATGGCAATATCATCTTATTGGCTATTAACACAAATGTGCCAATAAACATAATGCATAAAAATTATACATATTCCCTCAGAGTCCATAATCCTGAACCGATACGGCATAATGCAAAACACACTTCCCCAAAAGTAGTGCTTAAAGTCACGATGTACAAATTGAATTTTAAATAAATTTCCTGAAACATCACCAGCGGGTCCAGCCACATTAGCTGCATGCATTTGCTAAAAATAAAGTGTAGAATGGCTGTGCCCACTCCAACCCCAAAGAGACGGGACCAGTGGGCATGCTGCCTTGCCCTTGAGTTGCTCCAGAAGTGGGCACACTACCCTGCGTTCAGGTGCAACTGTTGAAACAACCCAGTGTATTCCCCTCAAGGGTTTCTCCTAATTATTGGTGATCATCAGGTTCCAAAATGAGCCGTGGTCACCTCATTCTCTATCAAAGGGGGAGATGTTAATTGCATTATCACCTTGCCAACACCCTCTAAAATTGACGATCATTAGCACCTGCCACAGAGCCAATCAGACAGACTCAACCCAAATTCAGAACCAGCCAGTGTTGTACTTCCTAATCGCACGTGTGTAAACACCACAGCACAAGGCAGTATGGTAGAAAAGGGGGTGCTAGGGGTGCTTAAAACCAGACTGCCCCCCAAACCCTCATAAAGTGTCCAACTGGTTGGAACACACCAAACATGCAAACACAAAGCAATGACAGTGAAAAACTAGAAACTCCCCCCCCCCAAGCCTTGTTATATTCTTTTCCCCAACCCTCTGCCTCCAGACCAAGCTGATCACCCAGGGAATAAAATCAGAGTGAAACTGAGTTATCCTGTTTTTTCATGAAGAACTCCACGAATATTGTCAGATGCCTCCTTCCACAGATACATTAAGTATTTACAGTTACTCACAGGTTATTTTCAGCAGAGACTAAAGGAAATATAATTTTCCCTTACTCAGTCAACCTATTTTCCTAAATAGACAAAGTGAGACTGTGGTTTTCCTGACAGTGCTCTTCAGATAACTAACCTCAGCCAGGTGCCTTTTGGATGAATGAGACCCAACCGTCAAAGTCCTCCCAACTCCTCAAGACCTCGCTCCCAACTTGCTCAACCCCCAGGTCCCCATATCTCCCTCCTTAGCCCCATCAGATGAGAAGAAATTAATCATTGAACAGGTGATGTCTTTAGGTTATAAATAATTCTTTAAAAGATATAATTCTTGAAAGAAAAATGGGCAAACAATCAAACAATGAGTGGGAGGAGAAATACACAAACACAAAAGTCAGAGGAAAATATACTCAACCTCAATCATGAAGGAAATTCCAGTTTTTTAATATTTTCGTCTATCAAACACACAGCTTTGTAAAGATCAACTTCTGTTTGGAAGTCAAGGTTGTCACTCTCCTACACACAGCTTAGAGCCAACCTTCCCTGGGGGATACATTTTTTCAAAATAAAGGAACCTCAATTTTCTCTTCTACAGATTCACCTTAAAGAAATAACCAGAGGGGCACCCAGTGAGTCATGTTAAAGGGTATTCGTCAAGGTTTCCCCGGTAACATCAAAGAATCAGAAGCAACTCAATGTCAACCAGAAAGGAAATGGTTAAACGATCCAGTTCCACTGTCAAAAGACAAAAATACACAGTTCATCCTTGAAGGACACAGGGTTGAACCGTGCAGGGTTTGACGTCTGAGAAAGTGAAACCAAGCCGATTCTTTTTTTCCTTCTCACCCTACCCAAAGCTCAAAGGCCACAAAGATGAAGATCTCTTTCCTCTTAATGAATAGAAAATGGACCTTCTCCTCCTTAGAATTTTCTTTACTGGAGCTTGCTTTATTGCTAAAACACAGTACATAATACATGCAACACACAACATCTGTGTTAATCAACTGTTTCTGTTATCCGTAAGGTTTCTCCAGTCAACGCTGGCTCTCTCTTAGCAGATGAGTTTTAGAAGCATCAATGTTATTTGGAGATTTTTGACTGTGGGGAGAGGTCACACACTGAACCCTCACTTTGCTCAAGGGACAACTATAGGACAAATTAGTTTCATGATCTGAATTGGGGGTTTTTTGTTTGTTTGTTTTGCTATTCTAGAATCGGGCAACATTTCATTCCATAAAATAGAATAAGTGTTCCAATGTTCTGAGCAGAAAATTTTGGTTTGACAGACAGACAAGGGCTGAAGAAAGCAGAAACAAAGACCAAAGAGCATATTATGGGCTTTTAGAACAATAGAAAAATAACTGATTAGTAACATCAGCTTACGGCAGGCTACCTTTCTTGTACAAGGATTAAAGCACAGGGAACTTGGTTGTCATCGCAGTTGAGGATTTGAACTGGCCTGTTGGAGAAAAATCAGCTGTTCCCACTCTCTCCTGATTTCTTGGAAGGTCAGATGACAACTTAGCTAGGTTTGCTGAGGTGGAACTTTAGCACAAGTGGCTACGTTTTGACCATCAGTCTGGTTTGTTGGGATGCAGTGTAGTTTAGCCCAAAACAACGGCCCTCTGTAATTTTTATGTAATACATCCATAAAATGCCATTCTGTGAGTTCTGAAAACTGAACCAAAAAAGTCTCTAAAATATCAAGGATACAGTTTCTGATGCGTTAAGGAAGGAAAAAAAGGCAGGATGTAAAAACTATACGTATAGTTGAATCCCAATTTTAAAAAAAGAATATGACATCTAAATGCCCGTGGGCCTGTAAAGAAATGCATAAAAAATTTAACAAGGTTTATCTCTAGAGAGTGGGCTCCTAGGCAGTTTTTATTTTCTTCTGGAAACTTCCCTGTATTTTCAAATGTTCAAAAATAAATTTGAATTACTCCAATATTCAGAAAGCAATGTTTGCTTTTGTTCTTTACACGCTCTGAACCCCCACAGCCCTTGCTGTCGGAATGACTTACCGTGAACTGCACTTCACCCCCACCTCTGAGCGAGCTCCTTCTGACTCCCCTCCTGGCTCAGCCCCGGCCGACCGACCGAGAATCAAGCCCCCTCCTCCTTTGCTCTTTATCTAAGGTCTGTGGGCGCAGTTCCTTATTTCTGTTACTCACCTTCCTTTACCAGCAGTTCTCAACCTGTGGGTCACAACCAATGAAAATACATCCTGCATCTCAGACATTTGCATTACGATTCATAACGGTAGCAAAATTACAGTTCTGAAGTAGCAACGAAAATAATTGTATGGTTGGGGGTCACCACAACGAGAAGAACTGTATTAAAGGGTCGCAGCATTAGGACGGTTGAGAACCACTGCTTTACCCCCACTCTGAGTGCTTAGCTCTTACCAGCAAACCCCAGGCAAGGTGCCCCGACAAGCCTTCCCCTGAGGAACTGGGGCAGAGGTGGGTCAGCGGATGGGAGGAAGGAAGCCACGTGAGAGATTTCCCTTGGTCTTGCTTAAAAGTTGGCTATGGTAGACTCCGGTTGTGCACGTTTCATTTACAGCATTCTTTGTGTAGTTGTCAGAAGACCAAGGGACAGGTGATGCTGCTGCCCGCTGTCCCCTCAGGCAGCCCCTCTGCCTTGGTGGCCTGGAGAAGAAGGCTGGAGTCTGCTGGCCTCTCAGCTGGGGTCTCAGCTCTTTCCAGACCCTGGTGGCCTGGTCATGCCACCAAACTAAGTGCAAGTCCCGTGAGGGGCAGAGATGCAGCGACCCGCTCTGATACTACAGTAAAGTCACAGTGTTTCCCGCATGACAAGGGTACTGAGGCTCTTTAAAATTACATCTCGCATCCTGACTTAGGTGCTAATCCTGAGTGTCATAAGGATGCTTTTTTTGTTGTGCCCTGTAAGGTGCTCTTTCTTCCTCCTGCCAGTCTTTGGGAAGACGGTCAGAGCCCCAGAGGCCAAGCCCCTTCCTGCCATTCCACTCCTGCCCAGCAGTGCAAGGCCAGCTGTCCCGGGTGCACCCACATGTGGCGGAAGGGTCCTCCCAGCCTTGCAGCCACTGTTGGCCTGCGATTAAAGGTGCCATCGTAGAAGGCAGAGAGGCACCTCTATCCAGCAGCTCCCACCGGCCTTAACATTCACGCAAGCCTGGCCAGATGTACTTGGTGTATCCTAAATACTCTCAGCGCCCACTGGCTCATCCCCAAATAGCTATTAAAACTGCAATTTCAGGCCAGGCACAGTGGCTTACACCCATAATCCCAGCACTCTGGGAGGCTAAGACAGTTGGATCGCTATAGCTCAGCAGTTTGAGAACAGCCTGAGCAAGAAGTGAGACCCCATCTCAACTAAAAATAGGAAAACTAGCTGGGCGTGGTGGTGGGTACCTGTAGTCCCAGCTACTCAGGAGGCTGAGGCAGGAGGATCACTTGAGCCCAAGAGTTTGAGGTTACTGTGAGCTATGATGATGCCATGGCACTCTACCAAGGGTGACAAAGTGAGACTCTCTCTCAAAAAATAAAGAAAGAAGGAAGAAAGGAAGAAAGATGGGAGAGAGGGAGGGAGGAAGGGAGGAAGAGAGAGGAAGGAAGGAAGGAAGGAAAGAAGGAAGGAAGGAAGGAGAAAGGAAGGAGGGAGGGAGGGATGGAGGGAGGAAAGGAAGGAAGGAAGGAAGGAAAAAAGGAAGGAGGGAGGGAGGGAGGAAGGAAGGAAGGAAGGAAGGAAGGAGGGAGGGAGGGAGGGAGGGAGGGAAGGAGGGAGGAAAGGAAGGAAGGAAGGAGGGAAGGAAGGAAGGAAGGAAGGAAGGAAGGAAGGAAGGAAGGAAGGAAGGAAGGAGCGAGGAAAGGAAGGAGGGAAGGAGGGAGGAAAGGAAGGAAGGAAGGAAGGAAGGAGGGAGGGAGGGAGGGAGGAAAGGAAGGAAGGAAGGAAGGAAGGAAGGAAGGAAGGAAGGAAGGAAGGAAGGAAAGGAAAGGAAAGGAAAAGAAAGAAAAGGAAGTTGCAATTTTAGCCATAGCAACTCCAACGAGCACAGGGTCCTGCCAGGTCACATTCCAGGGTGGCTTGGTCAGGCAAATCAATGACCCTCACGTTGCCTGCAAAGTGCCTGGAGACTGATCCAAACTGGTGAGTTCCCAGTCATGGCTCCTCCAGTCTCCAAAGAAGACAGACAGCAGGAATGTTCTTCCATCTCTGCTCAGGCCAAGCCTTCCTGAGGAAGAACAGAGACATGACAATCCTCCCCCACACACACACACACATTGCAAAGGGCAGCATCTCGCCTCTCTCTCGAGCCCGGCACCAGCTCTGAAAGACTTGTCCCAACAAGCCCTTCCTACCAGAGGAAGCTCGGCCCGAACATGGCTCTGGCACCACAGGTGAGATGGGTACGGATGTTTACCTCATCCCGGCAGTTTCCGATGTGGACCGTTATCTTTCAACTTTCTCTACCAATGGGATCAAGCTGTTGGCCAGCCGCACCTGCAGTTAGCCTGACACGGGCCGGCAGCCTCAAAACAAATTAAATGAGGCAGGGAGGCCATGCGGTGATGGTTCCATTAGGGCCCCTCTGCTTCCTCTCTGGATGCCACTCACATCATCCCTTCTAGGAGGTGAGGTGTCTTATTGAATCAACACTCAGTCTGCTGGCAGGATGGTGGGGCAGGGGCAAAGGGACATTTTCCCTGACCCTTTTATTTTATTTCCTGAGGACCTCGCTGGAGACAGTGGGGTTAGGGAGAGTGGGGGGGGGGGCGCTATGAATTGTGAGGACCCCTGACCCCCATATCAGGTAAGCCTGTGATTTACAGCTCCTTGTGCTTTCAAACGAATAATTTTTATATAATAATTCCACCAGGAAATACCAAACCTTCTTCTTGGGAATGCAATTAAGGGAAAAATTAGCAATAAATTGTTTTCAGCACTTAACCCAGCCCCAAATTTATGGGTTCCTGGAATTTATCATTTCAGAGGCCTAAAAAAAAAAAAAAAAAAAAAAAAAAAGGGGATAAATTTAAACCAATTTCCTCCAATACACCAACAAAACCTGAAATTAAAATAAGTAAATATTTTCGCGGCCTTGGGTTTTTCCTGGTTGTGACAAA
>CAUYPK010050132.1:0-23121 GCA_963574355.1 Loris lydekkerianus | reverse complement strand
GTCTAGTGCAAGTGTCTTTGTGGTAAAAGGATTTTTTTTTTCCTTCTGGGTAGATGCCCAGTAATGGGATTGCAGGATCAAATGGAAGGTCTAGCTTGAGTTCTTTGAGGGTTCTCCATACTTCCTTCCAAAAAGGTTGTACTAGTTTGCAGTCCCACCAGCAGTTTAAACGTGTGCCCTTCTCTCCACATCCACGCCAGCATCTGCAGCTTTGGGACGTTGTGATGTGGGCCATTCTCACTGGGGCTAGGTGATATCTCAGGGTCGTTTTGATTTGCGTTTCTCTAATAATTAAGGACCATGAGCATTGTTTCATATGTTTTAGCCATTTGTCTGTCTTCTTTAGAGATGTTTCTATTCACGTGTCTTGCCCAGCGATATATGGGACTGTTGGGTCTTTTTTGTTGATTAATTTGAGTTCTTTGTAGATCCTACAAAGAACTTTCAACCCTTTGTCAGATCCATAATATACAAATGCTTCTTCCCATTCTGAAGGTTGTCTGTTTGCTGTGGTTGTCTCCTTAGCTGGACAGAGGAACTATTTTCATTTCTAAAGTTAAGTTGTAGTTGAGCCCTTCACCGAGGGGACGTGTTGAACATTGTGCACATTAGGTGAGATCCTCCAACCACCATCCCTCCTCTCCCCTTCACTTTTCTTTTGTGTGGGTGCCTAGTTGTTTATATATTGATTTCATATCCGTATTGAGTACATTGGATACCTTTTTTTCATTCTTGAGATACTTTATGAAGACGAATATGTTCCAACGCCATCCAGGTAAACAGAAAAGATGTAAAGTCTCCACCTTTTCTTGGTTTCAGGATCCTGGGTTGAAAGTTATTTTGTTTTAGGTGTTTTCCATGGTGTATAGATACCACAGTTTGTTAATCCATTCCTGGGTTCACGGGCCCTAGGGTTGCTTCTGTATCTTGGTGATTGTGAATTGAGCTGTAATCAACATTCTAGTGCAAATATCCTTACGGTAAATGATTTTTTCCCTTCTGGTAGATACCTAGTAGTGAGAAAAGGTTTGAGTGATTGCCTTTAAACAGAGAACAGCTGCTAGCAAATAAACTCTGTGAACCTCCCTCTCCCTCTCTGTTTCCCCACTCAATTTATCTGTTAAACAAATCTCTCGAATATCACCGACCAAAACCGTTAGAGCTCGGCTTCAGTCTTGGAAGAAGTGCTTGAATTTCACAACACTTACCACTTGTGAGCTCCTGTTTCCCGCGCAGGGGAGGCCGATGACCCCAGCCAACTTGGGGATTTTTTTTTTTTTTTTTTTTCACAAAACAGCATCTCATATTAATCAGGACATCCATGCACAGGCGCTTCCTGCCTCACAGACGGAGGCTGATTTTGCAGGTGCTATTCAGACACCACCTCCGAGAACGACATGTGCACAGGGAGGTGCAGCTTGAATATCGAAAAACAACTGTAATGCTAAAAAAAAAAAAAAAAAAAAAAGGATTAATTTCTTTTTTACGATAAAAAAGGGGGCTTCTTGCTTTTTGCAGGATCTGCTCACAGCCAGTTCTGAAGCCTATATTGACTGTACCGTACTCTGAGAATAAGATACAGAAATGAAAGAAAACTGAAGCCGGCTGGTTTCTTGCAGGAGGGAGGCAGAGATCAAAATCTACATGGCTGTAGGCAGACAATGGCATGCAAAGCACGCTTAACATACTGTGTGCTCAGGTTGTGCAACAGAGGGAAATAAACAAAGGGGAAGAGATGAGAGTGTTTCATTTGCATCTGTGCTTTAGTAGGGAAAATTCTTGCCCCATGATCCGAGGCAGGCAGATGGGTCCTCCATACCTCAATCCCCGCCACCTGCTCTTTTCTCCGTTGCTGCACCTTCCCTTTGAAGTCAGTGGAGCAGAGTGTGCTGCTGAGGCAGCCGGGTCCTCCGTCCCTCAATCTCCGCCACCTGCACCATCCTCCATTGCTGTGTCTTCCCTTTGAAGTCAGTAGAACAGAGCATGTTGCAGAAATGTTACCATGGTTGCCCGAGTCTACAAAGATGAGGAACCTTCGACCACAAGGGTGGAGGCATAGAACGTGCCACTGCATTTCAAGAAAACGTGGTCATAGCCTCCAAAGTGACCAGAAGGCATGAGGCTGTGACGACCCTTCTTGAAGGAGAGTTCCCGCCATCCCACTGTGTTTTTAGTTGTTAGCCATCCTGAGAAGCATCTGGTGGTGTCATGTCGTGGTATTAATTAATTCACAATACCCCAGTGAGCTGTGATGTGGAGTGTCTCTCCCTGTGCTTCCTTGCCATCTGCATATGGTCTTTGTTGAGATGCCCATGAGGCTCTTTGGCCCATTTTTAAGTGGAGTTGTTGGTTTTCCCAGTGCCACATTCATTTTGGAGACGGGTCCATCCCTTATTGGCTGTGTGTTTTACAAATATCTTCTCCGATATTTGGGTCATCTTCGTTCTCTTAACAACATCTTTTGCAGGACAGAAGCCTCCAACTTATCAAGGGATTGTGCCTTGGGTGTCCTGCCTAAAAAAGTCATCGCCAAAAAGTCACCTATATTGAATTCTATGTTATCTCCTAGAACCTTGGCAGTTTTGTTTTTTACTATTTAGGTCTGTGAACCGTCGTGAGTTGTTTCTGTGAAAGATGTCAGATGTGTGTACAGATGCATTTTATTTTATTTTATTTTTTGCGTGTACGTGTATAGTTGTTTCAGCACCATTTGTAGAAAGCACCATCTTAGCTCCATCATATGGCCTGTGTCCCACTGTCAAACATCAGTTCACTTTATTTAGATGGATCTAGTTCTGGGCTCTGTATTCTGTCCCATTGGTCTGTTTCCCGTACTATCTTGACCATTCAGGATTCACAGGTAAAGTCATTGAGGATGTCGGGTAAAGTCAGCCCTGCAATTCTGTTCCTCTCCTTCAGGACTACGTTTGCAATTTCAGGTCTTCTATGTAAACCTTAGAACAAGGTAGTCCACATCTTGCAAACAGGTGTCTGGACTAGCGGGCTCTCTTTTGCACCCCACACATCCCACACTCCATAGCACATTAGGGTGTGGCCTTCCAGCCCTGGTTGAGGAAACAGTCAGGCTCAAATGGGTGGGGATGCACTCAGAGACCTCAACAGTACCATTGATTTTTGAGTTTGTGACTTTACATTGCGTTTTCTAGGATCTGATCATGCAGTCCCTCATCAAATGCTGAGCCTCCATGTTTGACGAGAAACAATTATGACACAGCTTAGGACAATGAATGGCTTGGGAAATGAAAATGAAAAACAAAATCCACAAGATCCCTCAACAAAGAGGGGCAGAACATTGCACAATTGTGGTATGGAAAAGGCACTCCTAAGCAAGATATAAGACTCAGAAGATTTTGTCAAATAAAAACATAAAACTGTATTAATTAATTCATTTATTATTTATTTATTTATTTATGAAATAGAATCTCACTGTGTTGTACTTAGTAGAATGCCATGAGATCATAGGTCACAGCAGCCTCAAACTCTTGGGCTCAAATGATTCCCTTGCCTCCGCCTTCCAAGTAGCTGGGACTACAGGCACTGACCACAACACCCAGCTATTTTTAGAGATGGGGTCTTGCTGTTTCTCAGGCTTGTCTCAAATGCCTGAGCTCAAGCAATCCACCTGCCTCAGCCTCCCAGAGTGCTGGAATCACAGGCCTGAGCCACCGCACCCAGCCATAAAATTGAAATGAAATAGAAAATACCACAAATAAAACCAAATGTGAGGAAAAGGCTGAGAGATGTTCACAGCACAAGTGGCAGCAAAGGTGATGTCTGCCAGGGTCGTAGCACAATATTGAAGGAGAAGGAAAGATACCTAACTCTCTCTGACTTCCAGATCTTCCATAAACCTTCAGAAACCAAAACAGTAGGGTTTGGGCTAAAGAATAGACACACAGATCAGTGGGACAGAACAGATAGGCCAAACATGAATCCACGCAAATGTAGTCAATACTCTAAACAGCCACTACCATAATGTTAATAAAAGAGACCCAAGGATCTCACCAGAGAGGCAGACAAAGTCTGACAATGCTGTTCCTGGTAGAAACACCAGCAGCCAATGTAGGTGAGAAAGATGCTTGACCTCTGTGGCTGTGATGAAATGCAAGTTGAAACTTTCTCAGCCCTCAGATGAGAAGAACAAAGCAACTTGCTGACCCTGTTGAGAAAATGAGAAAAAGATCCCCCACATTCCCTTTTCTGTTTTTTGCAAATACACATTGGTGCAATTGATTGGTGGGATATTTGGTGATCTCTCCTCTTCTGGAAGGGATTGTAGAAAATTGATATCATTTCTTCCTTAAATGTCTGGGAGAATTCACCAGTGAAACCTTCTGGGCCGGGTGCTTTTTTTCTTGTTGTTTTGTTTTAGAAGGTTAATTATTGATTCTATTTATTTAAGAATGTAAGTCTACTCAGATTATCTATTTCTTCTTGTATGAATTTTGTCAACTTTCATCTTTCAAGGAATAGGTTCTGCTATGTCATCTAGGTTACCGACTAAATTCATGAAGTAAATTTATGATCCCTTTAATGTCCATGGGATCTGTAGTGATGGCTCCTCTTTCTTATTTAAAAATTTCTATGTATTATATTTATTTTATTGCATGTATTTAAAAGTCATCTTTCATTAATGATATTAGCTACTGAACCCTTCTGGGCCTGGTGCTATTTTTTCTTATTGTTTTGTTTTAGAAGGTCATTAATTATTGATTCCATTTATAAGAATGTTAGCCTACTCAGATTATCTATTTCTTCTTGTGTGATTTTTGTTAACTTGTATCTTTCAAGGACTAGGTCCATTACATCTAGGTTACCAAATTTATGAAGTAATATTACTTTATGATCCCTTTGATGTCCATGGTATCTGTAGTGATGTCTCCTCTTTCTTATTTAAAAATTTTTATGTATTATATTTATTTTATTGTATATATTTAAAACTCATCTCTTTCATTTATGATGTTAGTAATTTGTGTTCTGCCTCTTTTTTTCTTAGTTAGCTTCACTAGAGTCTTATTGATTTTACTGATTTTTCTTTTTCAAAGAATCAGCTTTCAGTTTCATTCGACTTTTCTCCATTGATTGCTTGTTTATAATTTCATTGATTTCTGCTCGAAATTTTATGTTTTATTACTATCTTCTTACATATTTGCTCTTCTTTTTCTAAGTTTTCTTATATCATTGATTTTTGATCTTCTTGTTGAATGCATGCATTCGATTAAAACATGCACATGAATCAGTGATTCTGCTCCAAGAAATCTATCCTACAAAATAGTCTTATAGGTATGCACAAAAATGCTTTCAAGGTCTGAAGGAGAGACTTTTGACACCATGTGGAATATGGATAGATAGACTACAGGTAGTAACAGGTGGTATTAGTATACACACACACAAAAAAAAAAAAAAACCTACCATACGGCAGCGCCTGTGGCTCAAAGGAGTAGGGCACTGGCCCCATATGCCAGAAGTGGCAGGTTCAAACCCAGCCCCAGCCAAAAATTGAAGAAAAAAAAACCCAAAAAACCTACCTGTGTGTGAGCCTGCATGTGTGTGTATATTTGCTGTGCACAGAGAGGTATCAGAAGGAATGACATAGAGCAAATGGCTTCAGAGGTTATGACAGGAGGGGAGGTGGGCCTGGCCAAGAAAAATGTGAGGACAAGCACAATACAGGGCTCTCTATTTCTTTTTATTCTTTTACTCAGAATATGTGTGTGCTCTACAATTGAAGATCTAACAATGGAACCAAGGTTGAAACTCAGTGGAGTATGGAAACGCAGAAAAAAAATGGCAACCACGTCTCCTTGGGGTGGAGGAACTCACATCTCTTGGTGGGAGGAGATGAGCAGAAAAACAAAGAGGTGCACAGGGTGGGAGAATTTTGGTATGTTCCACGGCAGTGTCTTCTCACCCAGAGCTGACCTGCTTATCTCTCTGTTTCCGGAAGTGCTCTCTCTGGTCAGGAAAAAAGTTCCCCAGGCCACATCAGCACCCCATCGTGGGTTACTCCACCCTCTTCTTCCTTCCTCCCCACCCCCATGGGCCTCTCTCTCATTCTACAACCCTCTGCAATCTCTCCTCTTCAGTGTGTCTTTTGCAACCTCTCTAGTTCCTAGGATCCCTCTATGCCAAAGATTGCTGTGGCTAACTTGTACTTCTCTGTTGTGCTTCACCACACACACACACACACACACACACACACACACACACACACACGTACTCATGCTATTTTAATTTCAAAGGTGTTTGTGTCCATCACATGTAGACATGAATAGGATTGGAAATAGGGGACACCAACCGCTGGGTTCCAAAGGAATCATGAATTTCTTTTCATCCCTGCTTCTGGGTATAGCTCTGACTGTGATTTTGAACCGTATTCTGACCCAGGGCTTCAAGATTTCATCCCTCACATGTCATCCTGCCTTCCTGAAGACAAGATCACTTCCTTCATGGTAGGGTCCCATCTAGCACAAGGGGTGAGAAGGCAGCAAAGGAAAGACAGTGAGGAGCACCTATGGACATTTCAAAAAACTTTCCTTTGTCCCAAACTGGTCATCTCCACAGGACAAGCCATTGGATGGGACCAACTGTCTTTTCCCTTGACCACAGCTCCTTGGTAAAAATGTCTCCCTGGGGTGTTTCCTCTCCCTGAGAGCCTTTTGAGGCCCTTCATTTGACAGTGGTTCTAGCTTCCTTGTGCGTGCAGAAGGCTACTCTTGTAAAGTTACTCTAGAACAGCCTTGCTGAGGCTGGAGGACTCTCTATAGGAGGGCGTTCTGTGCACTGAAGGGTGCACACTCACTCCTTTCCAATTATGACACCAGAAAACATGTCCAGACATTGCCAGTGTGCCTGGAGGCAGAACCATTCATCTCTGCAAACCACTGGATAGAGAGATGGATGATTGATTGATAAGCAATTGATGTAGATAGATGATAAACAGATAATTGATTGACAATTGCTTGACAGGTGAATGTCACATGACAGATGATGGGCAGATAGAAATTGACGAATAGATGATAGGTAGGTGATGGTGGATCAATGGTAGATGATTGATAAATAGGCAATACATAGATGATTTATAAATAAGTGATAAATAGATGGATGGATGACAGATGATAAATGATGATAAGTAGAAGACAGGTAAACAGGTGATAAATAGGCGGTAGATAGATAAATGGATAAGTAAATAGAAGGTAGATGTGAGATAGAGAAAGAGAGAATTCTCATGCACAGGTGCAGCTGTCAACCTCATCTCTGATGACATGTGAGGCTGAATGACTCTTTGTGGTGGGGTATCCTATGCACTATAGGTTGTTAAGTAGTGTTCTTGCATGCCACCCACCAGATGCCAGCAGCACCCACTCCAGATGTGACAACCAGAGATATATTTGCACATTCCCACACATTCCTGACGGTAGAGAAAATTTACAGGGTGACCCCTGAGCTAGGCCTACCATTTGTCCCCTCCAGGTACCTCTATGTGGCCTATTTTATTTCTTATATAACTATACTCTTGTGGAAACAGGCATGAGCTCGCAAATGGTGACTGTGGAACAATATTCCCAAATCCTGGCCAATCTGATTGTAGGAGCTGGTCCAAAGGTAGATTCCCCCCCCACTGCCCACGTAGGTCAGCCTCTAGGTGTGCACCTGTACCTCTCCCAAATAGGGCTGAAAGGGATCATAAAGGACTCTGAGAAGCCCCAGTGCCACAGATTGCATGACAAGAGCAACAGGAAGCCTTGCTCCCTGCAGCAAGTTGTTTGGACAGAGAGCTCTGAGCCTCTCTTGAGTCCCTACTGCCATCAACCCACCATGGCTGTCAAGAACAGGGCAGTCATTCCTCTGGGGCACCTACAAAGGGCGTTGTCATTAATACTCTCCACCCCTGCTTGTGCTGGGCATTTGTCAGCAGTAAGTCACCAAAGAGCATGGTTGTGTGAATATACACTTGTTTGGGTTGGTTGCTGTTCTTCTGTTCTTTTGAGTTTCTGAGCCTCATTGCCTTGCTCCTCTTCTCCTTCTTCTAATCCTATAATCTCCATGTTTTTTCTTTTTTCTTTTTTTTTAATTTTTTTTTTTTTTTGGTAGAGACAGAGTCTCACTTTATTGCCCTTGGAGGAGTGCTGTGGCATCACAGCTCACAGCAACCTCCAACTCAAGGGCTTAGGTGATTCTCTTGCCTCAGCCTCCTAAGTAGCTGGGAATACAGGCACCTGCCACAATACCCAGCCATTTTTTGTTGCAGTTTGACTGGGGCCAGATTTGAACCCACCACCCTTGATATATGGGGCTGGCACCCTACCCACTGAGCCACAGGCACCGCCCACCATGTTTTGTCTTTTTTTCATGCTTTATCTTTCCTATGAGATTCTTCCTCTCTTTTATATAGCGTGATCAGGCTTTTGCTAATTTGTTTAGCATCTACTTGCTAAATTATTCTTCTTTTTCCTTGGTATATTAGTTTTCCCAGGCTTCCAGAACAAAATACCCCAATGTGGCAGGTTAAATAACAGAAATGAATTCCCTCACGGATCTGGAAGCCAGAACTCTGTGATCAAGTGTCAGCAGGTTGGCTCTTTCTGAGAGCTCTGAGGGAGACTGTTTTGCATGTCTCTGTCCAGCCTTTGGCAGTTTTATGTTAACTGTTGGCATTCTTCAGCTGATAGAAGGATCCACCCATCCATTCATCCATCTATCCATCTACTCATCTATCCATCCATCCACTCATTCATTCACCCATCCATCATCCATCCATTCATTTATTCATCCACTCACCCATTTACTCATTCATCATCCATCCATCCATGTATTCACTCACTCATACATACACACATCCATCTACCCAGCGATGCACCCATCCATCCATCACCCATCCAGCCATTCATCCATCTATTCATCCATACATACTTCCAAACATTTATTATTCACTCACCCACCCATACATCCATATAAACACCCACCCATACATCCATCCATACACCCACCCACCCATCCATCCACCCATCCTCCCATCTATCACTTCATCCATCCATCCATTCACTCATTCATACATACACACATCCATCTACCCAGCCACACAGCCATCCATCCATCACCCATCCATCTACCCACCTATCCATCCATCCATACATCCATACATCCACTCATTCATACATACAAATATACATCTACCCAGCCACACATCCATCCATCCGTCACCCATCCACCTACCTACCTATCCATCCATTCACCCATCTATTCATCCATACATACTTCCACACATTTCTTATTCCCTGACCCACCCATAAATACATCCATACACCCACACACCCATCCATCTACCCACCTACCCACCCATCCATCCACCCATCCTCCCATCCATCCATCCACTCACCCATCCAACCATCCATCTATCCACCACCCAATCAGCCATCCATCCAGTATCCACACATTCATCTCATCCACCCCTATCCCTGCCTTCATCTTCATATAGCCTTCTCCTCTGAGTGTCTGCACCCAAATAATTCTTTCTTATAAGGATGCCATTCATATTGGATTATAGGGGTTCACCCTACTCCATTATGACCTCATTCAAACTTAACTAATTACACCTTCTAAGACTGAATTTCCACATTAGCTCACATACTGAAGCATTGGGAGTTAAATTTCAACATGTGGACTTGGGAGGGGGAAGAATACACAATTCAACTCATAACAACCAGAGAGCCTCCCATGATTTTGAGAGTTGCCTGTGGTTAATCATAAAACCCAACACAGCTTACTCTTCTTGACGGCATTATAGCATTGGCCACCGGCAGAAGTGGGTCTCCCAGGCATGACTGGTGCCCAGGACTCACAGCTTCTGTGGGGTCCAGATTCAAATATCTATGACCAGAATTTCAAGGTGTGACTCTCAGATTCTGACCCATGGTCAGCACATCTCCACCTGCACAGGGTGAGCTCCTGGGAGTCTTCTCTCCAAGAACACCCTCAGCACAAGTGGGAGGGGTCCTGAGGCTGGGAGACTCACTCTGGTTGGCATGAATGGCTGGCATCACCTGGCTGGAGGGAGGATCTCAGGGGAAGTCACTCTTGCACTGGGGCGAGATGATGGTAAGTCCATGGGAGAAGTCATCCCTGACCAGAGCTGACGCTGAACACAGCTCTTCCATCTGCAGGTTGTAGAGTAGTGGGCTGGAAAACTAAACAGCTCTTAAGAATATTCTTTTCCTTTGACAACTGCAGTCAACTGAGCGGTATCCCTCAAAAGATATGCTGGTGTCCTAACTCCCAGAATCTGTGATAAGACCCTGTTTGGAATTAGGGTCTTTGAAGAGAAGTGAAGTATCTCCAGATGAGACCATCTTGGATTAGGGAGGGGCCCTAAACCCAGTGGCAGGTGTCCTCTTAAGAGACAGCAGAAGAGACACAGACACAGAGGAGAAGCCACGTGGATACGGAGGCAGAGACTGGAGTGATGTGGCCACAAACCCAGAGACATCTGGAACCCCCAGGAGCTGGGAGAGGCAGGAAGGAGCCTCCCCTGGAGCCTCTAGAAGGAATTGGATACATCATAATGGGTTGAAGGGTGACCCCCAAAATATATGTCCATGTCCTACCACCCAGAACCTATGAATAGAATATAATTTGCAAAGAGGGTCTCTACAGATATTACCAGTGAAGGATCTCAGGATGAGACCATCTTGAATCAGGGAGGGCCCTAAATCCAGTGACAGGTGTCCTCCTGAGAGACAGCAGAAGGGACACAGACACAGAGGAGAAGCCACGTGGAGAAGGAAGCAGAGACTGGAGTGATGTGGCCACAAGCCCAGGGACAACTGGAGCCCCCAGGAGCTGGGAGGGGCAGGAGGGAGCCTCCCCTGGGGCCTGTGGAGGCAGCGGCCCTGAGACACCTGCACCTCCAGGGCTGGGGGAGGACAAATTCCTGCTGTTTTAAGCCCCTGGTTTGTGGTGTTTTGTTATGACAGCTGCACAGACTCACCCAGTTACTCATCTATTTCATCTTCATAGAACACCCAGAGTTCACCAACGTCTTTACCTTTGCTGGATCACTCTGCACTCGCAGCCAACCTCCCCGGATAAGAGAGTAGACGTTCAGATTGGATAGATGAGGTAACTGAGGTTGAGGACGTGGACTAAGGCCTGACCCCGGCCAGAGGCAGTGCACAATCTGAGTGCTTCAACTCACCAGCACTTCCTGCAGCAGAAGCTGTGAGCTCAGCTCAGCTGCCGCAGCAAGTCTCACGAGCAACTTCTGTGGGATGTGACCCACCCTGAGTGAGAAAGAAACCCAGCTGCCCCTGCCACGGCACTTTGAGGAGCCTCGGGGAGCTCACCTGCACGTGCCCATGACAATCTCCTCCTATATTATCAAAGCTGCCATCTGCTCAGCCTCCCTTCCTCCATGCCCCTGGAGTGGTGGTTCCCTTGGCTTTGTGGTTGTCTGCCCTAGCCAAGTGCCACAAACTGGGTTTGTCAAACATCAGAAAAACTGAGAAAGGACAGCCGCCCCACAGTGGGGGCCTGGCTTGTGGCTCCCTGGTTTTAGGAGCCCCTTGGCCCTCCACACTCGGGAAGCACAGATTGTTGTTAGAAAACAATGGTCATCCAAAAGGTATCAGTGCCCGCGTGCACTCCATGCTACTGGCTGGGAGGTGAGTATCACCTTATCCTTGCCCCAATCCTCTAAGTTTCACCCCAACCCTATAAGGTCCACCCCAGCCAAGGCTGAAGGTCACTGTATGACCAGCCTTCAACAGTGGCTTTCTAGGGTGCACCATGTTTAAAAAGATAGCTTTATTAATAACAGCCAAAAGGTAAACATAACCCACATGCCCATCAACAGGTGGATGGTCCTTCCACACCATGGAATATTATCCAGCAATGAGGCTCTGACACCTGCCACAATGTGGATCAACCTCGGAAATGCCACGTTGAATGAAGGAAGCCAGACAGAAAAGGCCACATAACATGTGATTCCATTTGCAAGAAACTTCTGCAAGAGGTGAACCCATAGACAAAACCAGTCTCGTGGCTCGGCCCCTGTAGCACAGTGGTTACAGCACCAGCCACGTACACCAAGGCTGGCAGGTTCGAATCCAGCCCAGGCCAGCTAAACAACAATGACAACTGCAACAAAAAATAGCTGGGCTTTGTGGCAGGCGCCTGTAGTCGCAGCTACTTGGGAGGCAGAGGCAGGAGAATCCCTTGAGCCCAAGACCTTGCGGTTGCTGTGAGCTGTGATGCCACGGCACTCTATCCAGGGTGACATAGTGAGACTCTATCTCAAAAAAACAACAACAACCCTGGTCTCATGGTCATCCAGGGCTGTGGACAGGAAGGAGAGGGATGTGATGGTTCTAGGGTCCAAGTTTCTTTAGGGGGCTGGTGAAAGTGTTCCAGAAGTGCAATATCGTCTCAGATGTGCAACTATATGCATATGCCATATCTATTCATCTATTCTAAAAAATCTACTAAAAAAACACTTCCAGCAAAAGTACTTATCAGTTAAGCAAAAAGACAAAAAACATTAACTCTACTGAACTGTGTCAAGGGTGGGGGGACGTTATGGTCTGTCAATAATCTGTTGATAAGGCTGGTTCTTTTAATGAGGAGGAGGAGACGGCAGCAGCTTTCAACAGGTGAGAAACTTTGGTAAATTTGTCACCCCAGACCCGCGTGAGGTTTCCTGCACAGACGATCTTTGGCTCCAAGTGCCCACCTGTGGCCAGTCCCTTGCTCCACACAGCTCAGAGTCCAGACACTTACTCAGAGAGCCACGTCAGCCAGAGAAGACCGTTGTACTCATTTGATACAATTTCCATCCTGTTGCCCTGGCCGTGGCGGCAGCCCAAACCACAAGCGCTTGGTATTTCAGGGAAGCTGGTGTCGGTTAGACGTGATCCCTTGATTAACCACCCGTGGCTCTCTGCCAGCTGTTCTCTGGAGGACAGGCACCAAGAGGCCGTGTGCTGGCCCCTGGGGGCAGCTGTGTGCAGACCCGGCATTGCAGGAGACCTGGGTGGTGTAAATCCAAAAACAACCTCCATGCAGACGTGGGGCCTGGCGCGTGAGGCAGCTCTTGCCACACTTTCAACGGCGCGTGGTATTTAAATGTGCACAACTACACAGGGGCAGCCACCTAGACAATTATAGCAGCAAATGGCAGGGTACTCCCAGCCGCCCGAGCAGAGATGGGAAGAGCACCCCCCCAACACCACACTGACCACAGAAACCCATGGGACTGGCCACTCCTGGGGAATTATCTCTAGACACCCTAAGTGTCCCCATGACGGACACCATTTTGGTGCCACTTGTAGCCAACCAAAACCCTGAGAAGCAAGTGTCCACTCTTCCCCTCCCCGAAACCCCAGGTGGACGGAGGTGGCCAGGGGCCTTCGGGGAGCAGGGCTGGGCCCCCACACAACCGTAGGATTCACACCTGGGTGCGCCCAAGCACGGCAGAAAGCTTCACTCTCAAACTGAAACTCAGGTCTTTGTAAAATTAGTTTGAGGAAGCTTTTTCTGCCATGGCTTGAAACAGATAGCAGGTCTTTGCCAGAGGAGGAAGAAACTGTGATTCAGAGGCATGCTCTGAAAAGGGAGTTAAGCTCTAGAAACACATTAAAGGCTACCGGGTTGGGGGCTAGTGGAAGGACCATTCCTCGCCCATGGGCTACCTTGTATCCTGCTGATAGATGGCTTGAGAGTGATGCCCCCAGGGCAAAAGTGCCAACAGCCTGGTGTAGTCTCTGCTGAGGGGCGAAGGTCGGGGAGTTGCCATTCAACTAAGTGTGGACCACACAGTACGGCCCTGTTGCATGCTGCTTCCTGGGTGAGTCCCCACAATGGATTCCTGCTTTGCTGTTTTGCATGTGGTTGAAGTGAATTGTTTCCCTGTCATTGCTTCCTGGAGACCTGTGTAGACCGTGCGTGCTCCTAGCCTGGGGAGCAGAAATGCTGTTCGGATGGCCCTGGGGGCAGATGGTGACTTCAGGGCTCCATCCATGGAAGATAAGGAGCCACATGTGAGGTTTGTTACATGATGGGGTCGACCTGCCCAGGGGGGCCTCGAGCCCGATGCTAGAAGCACACACTGTCTGCACAGACCCCCGGGAAGCCATAACAGGGGTCTAGTTTACCTCAAGCACATGCAAAACAGCAAAACGGGAATCCAATGGGAGGGCTCAAGCAGGAAGCAGCACACAACAGGGTCAGGCTATATGGTCCACATTTACTTAATGGGAAAGCCCCTGACCTACCCTCCTAGACTGAATCTATCAGAAAGATCCTGTTTACTTTTCACTTTCATGAAATTATTGCTGTTTAACCCAATCTTTTCCCTAGTTCTAATCCTGAGGCTAAAACGAGTGCCAATAGTGACTGATCCCTAACCCTAGCCCCAACCTTAAGCCTAATGCAAGGATGACCCCTAACCCTAACCCTAACTGTAATGTTAAGCCTAACCCACACCCTACCATTTAGCCTAACCCTAGTTATAGCCCTAATCTTGACCATACCACAAGCCCTAACCTTATGCCTAACCTTACTTAGCGCTACCCTTAACCCTAACCATAACCCACACCCAAACTCTAACCCTAAACTTCACCCTAACCCCAACTCTAACCCTGACCCTAACCTTAACCTTCACCCCAACTCTAATCCTAACTCAACCTTAACCCTCATCCCAACTCTCACTCTGACCCTAACCTTAACCCTCACCCCAACACTAACCTTAACCCTCACCCCAACTCTCACCCTAACCCTAACCTTAACCCTCACCCCAACTCTCACCCTAACCCTAACCTTAACCCTCACTCCAACTCTCACCCTAACCCTAACCTTAACCCTCACTCAACACTAACCCTAACCCTCACCCCACTCTCACCCTAACCCTAACCTTAACCCTCACCCCAACTCTAACTCTAACCCTAACCATAACTGTCACCCCAACTCCAACCTTAACCTTAACCCCTAACCCTAACCCTGTCCCTGACTGTCTTTACCCCTAATCCATCTTATCTGTCTTAGTGCCAGGAATTCAGGAGGAAAACGAACAAGTTTTTCTAGCAACTTAGTCAGTTCACGTTGTTTAACAACATTTCCATTCACTCAGAGGCACTGATGCATCTTCTGACAGGCACTGATGCATCTTCTGACCCTGTGTAGTCTCTTTTCTGAAGGCCAAACCCACAAGGGCCAAAGGATGCTCAAGGTGAGTGTAGAGACCGTGCCGGAAGGACACTTGGCTGCTGGATGAGTGAAAACGGTTGTTTCTCAGAGAGGCCTGAGAGCCAGCCCCTGAGCACTGCCCACCAAGCACAAGCCATAAACAAAAATAAATGCAACAGGGAAGGCCCAGTGTCGGGAGCAAGATGACCCCAGCTTGCGGACTACTTACTGACCCGTGAGCCCCAAGAAGTTGCTGCTTGACTTGAAAGCTCAGAAGCCTGGTCTGTAAAACATGAGCACACATGAGGCTTCCCCTCAACATACCACAGATGGCTGCATGACCTGTGGGGCAGGGAGAGAAAACAGCTACCCTTGTCTGTGTTAGCACAACAGCTCACAGCACCAGCAAGTGCCTCCCATAGCAGTAGTCTGGGGCCATCGGTATAATGCAGCCACAGCAGTGCCTGGGGCCATCAGTATAATGTACCCATAGCAGTAGCCTGAAGCCATTAATATAACACAGCCACAGCAATGACCTGGGGCCATCAGTGTAGTGTACCCTTAACAGTAACCTGAGACCGTCAATATAATGCAGCTCCAGCAGTAGCCTGGGGCCATTAGTATGATGCATTTGCAGCAGTAGCCCAGAGCCATCAGTGGAAAATGTCTACAGCTGTAGCCTGCAGCCATCAGTATAATGAGCACACAGCAGTATCCCAGGGCCATCTGAATAATGCAGCCACAGCAGTGACCTGAGGCCATCAGTATAATGCACCCGTAGCAGTAGCCTGAGGCCATTAGTATAATGCAGCCACAGCAGTGGCCTGGGGCCATCAGTATAATGCACCCATAGCAGTATCCCAGGGCCATCTGAATAATGCAGCCACAGCAGTGACCTGGGGCCATCAGTATAATGCACCCATAGCAGTAGCCTGAAAACCATTAGTATAACACAGCCACAGCAATGACCTGGGGCCTTCAGTATAGTGTACCCATAACAGTAACCTGAGACCATCAGTATAATGCAGCACTCACAGTTATAGTGTGATGCACTCAGCAGTAGCCTGGAGCCATCGCCATAAAATGTCCACAGCAGTAGCCTGCAGCCATCAGTATAATGCACACATAGCAGTAGCCTGGGACCATCTCTGACTGCCTTAAAAAATACCATAGACTGGGACACTGCATGAGGTGGTAGATATGTTAATCACTTAACTGGGGAGATCATATCACAAGGGCTATCATACCCTAAATCAAATCACCACCTTGTACACCTGAAACGTATACAACTTGCACCCGGCAGTTACACCTCTAGAAAGCTGGGGGTGGTAGAGTATACTGTATAGTAGGGGGCTTATGAACATGTATTTCCCACAGTTCTGGAAGCTATGGTCACCTTCAAAGTACTCCCCTGGGCCATCTGATGACCACAGTGATATTCAGCAATGAGATATGAAGCACTTTTGTTAAAATAATTCCATGAACTTAATTGTCAGAACTTGTATGATGACAGCTCTGGTGGCCATTCCAGAAAAGTGCTTTGAAGGGTGAATTAGGAGCTGGTGTCAGTGCGTAGCTTCCCAAGGGCAGAACCTTGAAGGTGATCAGGGTGACTTCCAGCAATGAGGTAGGTAGCACTTTTTCTAGGATGAGTTCCCTAACTGAATTGTCAGACCTGGCATACCTGCACTAGAATAGACCTGCAGTGGGATATACATGTGCTAGATAAATACACACCTATGTATTATAGGATAGACATACAATAACATACATGTATGTGTATATATTCACACACATGTGCCCTGGGACATACATTTAGTAGAATGTGGGTGCATGTGTACAGACACACATATACGCAATGCTATATAGAGGCTCACTCACCCTCTGTACCCTCGGTTCTGCATCTGTGGATTCAACCAATCTAGGACTGAAAATAAATTTTAAAATAACAAAACAATGAAATATAGTACACAAAGGTACAGTATAACAACCACTTGTATGGCATTTACATTGTATTGAGCCTTTTGACTAATGTAGAGATGATTTAATGGAAAGATGTGTGGAGAACACTTAGAGATCTAAAAATAGACCTGCCATTCAATCCTATAATCCCTCTACTGGGCATATACCCAGAAGACCAAAAATCACATCATAACAAAGATATTTGTACCAGAATGTTTATTGCAGCCCTATTCATACTTGCTAAGTCATGGAAAAAGCCCAAGTGCCCATCGATCCACGAATGGATTAATAAATTGTGGTATATGTACACCATGGAATATTATGCAGCCTTAAAGAAAGATGGAGATTTTACCTCTTTCATGTTTACATGGATGGAGCTGGAACATCGTCTTCTTAGTAAAGTATCTCAAGAATGGGAAAAAAAGTACCCAATGTACTCAGCCCTACTATGAAACTAATTTAGGGCTTTCACATGAAAGCTATAACCCAGTTACAACCTAAGAATAGGGGAAAAGGGGAAAGGGAGAAGAGGGAGGGGGTAGGTGGGTGGAGGGAGGGGTACTGGTGGAATTACACCTGCAGGGCATCTTATAAGGGTATATGTGAAACTTAGTAAATGTGGAATGTAAATGTCTTGGCACGGTAACTGGGAAAATGCCAGGAAAGCTGTGTTAACTTTTGTGATGAAAATGTACAATGGTCTGTGAAGCTATTGTATGATGGCCCATGATCATATAAATGTACGCAGCTATGATGTAAAAAAAAAAAAAATTTTGTTTCAAGAATTTACCGAATTTAGAGACAAAACCACCAAAGCCTTGGACATAGTGAAGCTGGATTTTGCAACCCTCAAGGGTCTGAAAAATACAGCAGAATCCCTCAGTAATAGAGTGGAGCAAGCAGAAAAAAGGATTTCTGACATTGAAGACAAAGCCTTTGAACGCTCCCAAACTTTCAAAGAAAAAGAGAAATGGCGAGCAAAAACAGAACATTCTCTCAGAGAGCTCTGGGATAATTCGAATAAGGCTAATATTTGAATTATTGGAATCCCTGAAACCAATGAAGTTGCTTCGCTAAGTACAGAGGCCCTTCTCTATGACATTATGAAAGAGAATTATCCAGACATGCCTAGAGATTTTGAAATTCAGATAGCAGACAGTTTCAGAACCCCAGTATGACTCACCCAAAATAAGACATTTCCAGGCATATCATAATTAACTTCACTAAAGTTAATAAGAAAGAGAAAATTCTCAAAACAGCCAGATGAAAGAAAGCCATTACCTATAAAGGGAAGAATATTACAATGACTGCAGATCTCTCTGATGAAACTTTTTAAGCCAGAAGAGGGTGGTCATCGACTTTTGATCTCCTAAAGCAAAATAACTTTCAACCCTGGATCTTTTATCCAGCTAAACTGAGTTTCATTTATGATGGAGAAATTAAATACTTTAATGGCATTCATATGTTGAAGAAATTTGCCCTAACCAAACCAGCTCTTCAGGATATTCTCAGACCTATCCTCCATAATGACCAACCCAATCCTCTACCATGAAAGTAAACTCACTCAGAAACTTTTGATCAAACTTCAACTTCCACACTGGAGAAAAAAATAAATGTCCACTGGACTTTTGAAAAACTTGATACACAAAATATTACCAGACTTATCAATATTTTCCATTAATGTGAATGACTTAAACTGTCCTCCAAAGGGGCATAGGTTAGCTGACTGGATACAGAAACTCAGGCCAGATATATGTTGCATAGAAGAATAACATCTTAACTTAAAAGACAAATTTAGACTCAAGATGAAAGGATGGTCATCCATATTTCAGGCAAATGATAATCAGAAAAAATCAGGAGTTTCAATTCTATTTGCAGATACAATAGGCTTTAAACCAACAAAAGTAAGGAAGGATAAGAATGGTCACTTCATATTTGTTAAGTGTAAGACTCAATATGTTGAGATTTCAATTATTAATATCTAGGCACCCAACCAGAATGCACCTCAATTTATAAGAGAAACTCTAACTGACATGAGCAACTTGATTTACTCCAGCTCCATAATAGTTGGAATGTTCAGCACTCCTTTGGCAGTGTTGGATCGATCCTCCAGAAAGAAGCTGATTAAAGAAATTTTAGGTTTAAACCTAACCATCCAATATTTGGATTTAGCAGACATCTACAGAACATTTCATCCCAACAGAACTGAATACACATACTTCTCATCAGCCAACGGATCTTACTCCAAAATCGATCACATCTTAGGTTACAAGTCTAACCTCAGTAAATTTAAAGGAATAGCAATTATTCCTTGCATCTTCTTGGACCACCATGGAATAAAACTTGAGCTGAGCAACAACAGGAATCTACATACACATACGAAAACATGGAAGTTAAATAACCTTATGCTGAATGATAGCTAGGTCAGAGATGAGATTAAGCAGGAAATTGCTAAATTTTTGGAACAAAATGACAGTGAAGATACAAATTATCAGAGCCTCTGGGATACTGCAAAGGCAGTCCTAACAGAGAATTTATAGTACTGGAAGCCTTCCTCAAGAGAACGGGAAGAGAGGAAGTTAACAACTTAAGGGGACATCTCAAGCAACTGGAAAAGGAAGAACATTCCAACCTGAAACCAAGTAGAAGAAAAGAAATAACCAAAATTAGAGCAGAATTAAATGAAATTGAAAAAAAAAAATTATACAACAGATCAATAAACCAAAAAGCTGCTTTTTTGAAAAGGTCAATAAAATAGATAAACCTTTGTCTAACCTAATCAGTAAATAGAGTTAAATCTCTGATCTCATCAATCAGAAACGACAAAGATGAAATAACAACAGACTCCTCAGAAATTCAAAAAATCCTTAATTAATATTATAAGAAACTTTATTCTCAGAAATATGAAAATCTGAAGGAAATTGACCAATATTTGGAAGCACATCACCTTCCAAGAAATGGCCAGAATCAACTGGAAATGTTGAATAGACTCATATCAAGTTCTGAAATAGCATCAATCATACAAAACCTCCCTAAAAAGAAAAGCTTGGGACCAGATGGTTTCACGTCAGAATTCTACCTAACCTGTAAAGAGGAATTAGTACCTATATTACTCAACTGGTTCCAAAAGGTAGAAAAAGAAGGAAGACTACCCAACACTTTCTATGAAGCAAACATCATCCTGATCCCCAAACCATGAAAAGACCCAATAAGAAAGGAAAATTACAGACCAATATCAATAATGAATATAGATGAAAAATATTCCACAAGATACTAACAAACAGAATCCACCAATACATTAAAAAAATTATACATCACAACCAAGTCGGTTTTATCCCAGGGTCTCAAGGCTGGTTCAATACCCATAAATCTATAAGTATAATTCAGCACATAAAAATATTAAAAAACAAAGACCATATAATTCTCTCAATTGATGCAGAAAAAGCTTTTGATAATATCCAACATCCCTTCATAATCAGAACACGTAAGAAAATTGGTATAGAAGGGACATTTCTTAAACTGATAGGGGTCATCCACAGCAAACTCACAGCCAATACCATATTCAATGGAGTTAAATTGGAATCATTTCCACTCAGATCAGGAAGCAGACAAGGCTGCCCATTGTCTACATTGCTCTTTAAACATTGTAATGGAAGTTTTAGCCACTGCAATTAGGGAAGAAAAGGCGATCAAGGGTATCCATATAGAGTCAGAAGAGATCAAACTTTCACTCTTTGCAGATGATATGATTGTGTATCTGGAAAACACTAGAGACTCTTCTACAAAATTCCTAGAAGTGATCAAGGAATACATCAGCGTCTCAGGTTACAAAATCAACATTCATAAATCGGTAGCCTTTATATATACCAACAACAGTCAAGTTGAAAAAAAACAGTTAAGGACTCTATCCCATTCACAGTAGTGCCAAAGAAGATGAAATATTTGGTTGGGAATTTATCTAACACAGGACGTGAATGATCTCTATAAAGAGAACTGTGAAACTCTAAGAAAAAAAATAGCTGAAAATGTTAAGAAATGGAAAAACATACCATGCTCATGGCTGGAAAGAATCAACACTGTTAAAATGTCCATACTACCCAAAGCAATATATAATTTTAACGCAATTCCTATTAAAGCACCCCTATCATACTTTAAAGATTTTGGAAAAAAAAAAGGTATTCATGTGAGAGCCCTAAATTAGTTTCATAGTAGGGGTGAGTACATTGGATACACATGAATGCTATAACCCAATTGCAACCTAGGAATAGGGGGAAGGGGAAAAAGGGGGGGGATGGAGTGGGGAGGAGGGGAGAGGTGGGAGGGGGATTGCCGAGAATACACTTGTGGTGCATCTTACAAGGGTATATGTGAAACTTAGTAAATGTGGAATGTAAATGTCTGAACACAATAACTGGGAAATTGCCAGGAAGGCTATGTTAACCAGTGTGATGTAAATGTATCAACCGGTCTGTGAAACTAGTGTATGATGCCCCATGATCATATTAATGTACACAGCTATGATTTAATAAAAAAAAAATTGAAAAAACAATACTTCATTTTATATGTTATCAGAAAAAACCTCGAATAGTCAAGACATTACTCAGAAAAAAATCAAAGCAGGAGGAATCACGCTACCAGACCTCAGACTATACTACAAATTGATAGTGATCAAAACAACATAGTGCTAGCACAAAAACATAGAAGTAGATGTGTGAAACAGAATAGAGAACCAAGAGATGAATCCAGCTATTTACCGTTATTTGATCTTTGACAAGCCAATTAAAAACATTCAGTGGGAAAAAGATTCCCTATTTAACAAATGGTGCTGGGTGAACTGGCTGGCAACCTGTAGAAGACTGAAACTGGACCCACACCTTTCACCTTTAAATAAGATAGACTCTCACTGGATTATAGATTTAAACTTAAGACATGAAACAATAAAAATATTAAAAGAGAGTGCAGAGAAAATCCTGAAAGAAATCAGTCTGGGCAAGTATTTTATTAGGACCCCCCAGGCAATTGAACCAGATTCAAAAATGCACTACTGGGACCTGATGAAACTAAAAAGCTTCTGCAAAGCCAAGAACACAGTAAGTAAAGCAAGCAAACAGCCCTCTGAATGGGAGAAATATTTGCAGGTTATGTCTCCAACAAAGGTTTAATAACCAGAATCCACAGAGAACTAAAATGTATAAGGAAGAAAAGAACAAGTGATCCCATCACAGGCTGGGCAAAGGATTTGAAGAGAAAGTTCTCTGAAGAAGACAGGCACATGGCCTACAGAGATATAAAAAAATGCTCATGATCTTTAATCATCAAAGAAATGCAAATCAAAACTACTTTGAGATATCATCTAACTCCAGTAAGATTAGCCTATATCACAAAATCCCAAGACCAGAGATGTTGTCGTGGATGTGGAGAAAAGGGAGCACTTCTATATTGCTGGTGGGAATGCAAATTAATACATTCCTTTTAGAAAGATGTATGGAGAACACTTAGAGATCTAAAAATAAATCTGCCATTCAATCCTATAATTCCTGTACTAGTCATATACCCAGAAGAGCAAAAATCACATCATAACAAAGATATTTGTACCAGAATGTTTATTGTAGCCCTATTCATAATAGCTAAATCATGGAAAAAGCCAAGTGCCCATCAATCCACGAATGGATTAATAAATTGTGGTATATGTACACCATGGAATATTATGCAGCCTTAAAGAAAGATGGAGACTTTACTTCTTTCATGTTTACATGAATGGAGCTGGAACATATTCTTCTTAGTAAAGTATTTCAAGAATGGAAGAAAAAGTATCCAATGTACTCAGCCCTACTATGAAACTAATTTAGGGCTTTCCCATGAAAGCTATAACCCAGTTACAACCTAATAGGAGGAGGGAAGAAAGGGAGGGGAAGTCGGGGGGAGGTGGGCAGAGGGAGGGGGATTGGTGGGATTACACCT
>CAUYPK010050131.1:0-32773 GCA_963574355.1 Loris lydekkerianus | reverse complement strand
TGATTTTGCCTCATGATTGTTTTTCACCATTGCCTCTGGCCATCCTCAGAGTTGGGGAGGTGTCTCTCCAAGATTAGACCCCAGTGGGATCACTCTATTGTTGCTGGATCTTTGTAGGGAGTGACCCTGTGTAGTTCCTCTGGCGCTGCCCCAGCCAGGGAGTTCTTGTTGTGGAAGCAGTTCCAGCATGTGACACACCCAGATTCAACAACAGGGCGGGAGGTGGTTCGCACTGCCTGGCGCCCAGTGACTTTGACACAGACAGCCCAAGGCTCCAGCAGTCTCTGGCCAGGAGAAGGGCTCTGCACAGAGGTAGGGAGGGCTTTGGAGGGCACATGGCTACCAGAGTCCCTGGCCAGATGAGCAGGCTGGTGTGGAGGCAGGGAGGGTACAGAATGGAGGATGCAGGGTGGCGCAGCTCCCGCAGTTCCTGGTCAGGGCATGCGGAGGCCCGGCAGGTGTGGGTCGCGTGTAGGGGGTTGCGGTGCAGGTCTTATGGAGGTCCAGGTGGTGCCAAGCCCTGGAGTTTGAGGTTGCTATGAGCTGTGACACCACGGCACTCTATCCAGGGCAACAGCCTGAGGCTCCAGTGTGCCAAAACTGGTCTCACTCTGCCCCTGAAGCTTAAGGCTGTAAGGCAGCTCAGTCCTTGCCTTTGGCTGCTTAGTCACTAGGTTACTAGCTCCCGCCCGATCCTTGCTTTGTGACCCTGAGAGCAGAGCTTGCCAGGGCAGTTCTCTCACAATGGCTTCCTGTGGCCCACAGCCGAACACAATTAGCTCCGTCCGGCTAAGTGGCCCAGTCTGGGGCCCTAGACAATGCCCAAAGTACTCTGCACTCCTGCTCAAGCTCTCCCTTAGGCAGTTCAACTGAGTGCCAAGTCCAAGAACACCAAAAAGGTTCATAGGTAAGGCCTTTCTGATTTGCAGTCTCACTGGTGCTTATACTTATGGCTGCCGGCAGGATTAGGTCGATCGAACACACGCAACCACTTGCCAGTTTTCCACTGCTTTTTTCCTCCTCTTGGGGTCCAAGTCCCTTGCTGACTCCCTGTATCCTCAAAGGGATGATTCTGTGGCTGTAATTTTGTGCGCATATTTTGTAATCAAATAATAAAGGAAAAATCTCATGCACACAAAAGCAGGAGCTTGAGGAAGAAGGTGTGCTTTTTAGGGAAAAGTTAGACTTGCACATAGGGCATTAAAAGGGAAAATGAAAAGCCTTGGCAAAGTAGTGAAAGTGGGAGATTTGGGTTATATCTACGAAAGTGTGGACTGGAGGACGGCCCATCTGTTGAGAAATAGTGGAAGATCAGATGTAGCCCCAAGAAAGGAGGGCCATTACCTGCAATGTCTGTTCAAATCTGAACCTCCAGCACCAAGTGCAGTACATTCCAGTATATCTTTATTGGACAAATGAATGCATAAGATGTACTTTGGACTTAGATTATGGAAATCTTCTAAAGGCCATGCTTTAAACTTTACTTTGTAGGCAATCAATTCACTGACTATTTAGCCTTCATTTATTCCACAAATATTTATCAATGGTTTTAAAGTAGGGTAATTGCATGAATTGAACTGTGATTGCAGAACAATCAATATCCCTAGTTCATATCCTTGATCAAATCGTAGATTTATATAGTTTATCCAGCAAATGTTCTCAGAGCAGAATTAGTTCAGAGAAGACACTCAGTGTGACTAAATCACACACACCCCCCCCTTCCTCCCTCCTCCTTACCTGGGATGCTGGGGCCCTGCTGGGCTCTACCTCAAAGACAGCTGATCACTGTCAAAATACTATGGGCCGATTGTGGAAAGGAATTACATCAAACTGATTTTGTGCTTTTTCAAATTACTCACTTATTTGCTTCTTTCCCTAAAAGTTTAATATTTAGAGGGTTGAAAAATGACTTTTTGTACCATAGTGGGATCTAGATTCTGAGTTTTTCAGGGGAACATGGTTAATTAGTGAATCTTCCAAAAAACCTTATGTAATCTGACTTGCAGACTGAGGTGCTTTCTAAACCTTTCCTAGTGACCAGTTGGGAAGGATGAGCTGTCAGTGTTGTTCCTGGAACCTGGAGCACTGTGGCCCTCTGAGCAGCCACGGAGAGATCATGTACACATGTTATAACAAGGCAAGGAAACAGAAACAAGTAGTGCTCTCGAGGTTTTAATGACGTATCTGTCTTTACACAAAATTATGCATGCACAGATCCTATTCTTTTTTTTTTTTTTTTTTTACTTGAGACAGGGTCTTGCACCATTGCCCAGGCTGGAGTGCACTGGTGTGATCATAGCTCACTGCAGCCTCAAATTCCTGAGCTCAAACCTCCTGCCTCAGCTTCCAGAGTGTCTGGGACTACAGGGGCACACCACTTCCTCCAGGTAGTTTTTCTATTATTTGTAGAGATTGGATCTCATTATGTTGTCCAGGTTGGTCTTGAACTTCTGGGCTCAAGTGATCCTCCCTCTTCAGCCTCCCACTTTAGCTAGGGATTATAGGTGTGAGCCCCCTACCTGGCCTGGATCCTACTTTGTAGTATTTCTCTTAAATAAAAAAGGCTCTTTTGCTCTAATAAGAAAAGGCAATTTGTGGGTGGCGCCTGTAGTTTAAGCAGCTAAGGCACCAGCCACATACACCGGAGCTGGTGGGTTCAAATTCGGCCCAGGCCTGCCAAACAATGACAACTAAAATAGCCAGGTGTTGTGGCAGGCACCTGTAGTCCCAGCTACTCAGGAGGCTGAGACAAGAGAATCACTTAAGCCCAGGAGTTTGAGGTTGCTGTGAGCTGTGATGCCATGGCACTCTTACCCAGGGCTATAGCTTGAGGCTCTGTCTCAAAAAAAAGAAAGAAAGAAAAGGGAATTTGTAATTAGGTGTTAATGTTATCAATCATCTCTGCCCAAGAAATGTTGTTAAAGAAAACCAAGCCACCTGCCCCCCCACCCCCCATGTTGCAGTTATGGAGTCCAGGCCATGAAGGTTTACCATGGCACCCCTGAGCTGTCTGTCTTCAAGAGTCCCAAACAGGGCGGCGCCTGTGGCTCAAAGGAGTAGGGCTCCAGTCCCATATGCTGGAGGTGGTGGGTTCAAACCCAGCCCTGGCCCCCCCCCCAAAAAAAAAAGAGTCCCAAACAATTTGGGCTTCTGGGGGGAAAAAAGGAATGGCCTTAAAAGGGATGGATGATACCTGACTATTATTTATCTTGGTTAATAAAGTAAAAGGACATAAAGGATCATCTTTTTTTGATTGGAATGCTGTTTCCTTGTGTGTTGAAATTTTTGTCTTGTCTTGCTATTTTTAACAAGAATCATTTTGTTAACTAGGACCTGGCAAAGAGAGGAAAATTAGTCCTAATTTTGGTGATATGTGAGTAAGTAGAGAATGTCAAATGAAGAATGTTGACATAATTGGAAGCTTTGTGCTTATAGGGAAAATTATGAAACCTATATTCATTCAGTAAGTGATTTAACAGGCGGGTGCAGTGGCTCACGCCTGTTATCCCAGCACTCTGGGAGACCTAGGCACATGGATCACTTGAGCTCACAAGTTCAAGACCAGCCTGAGCAAGAGCAAGACCCCATTTCTTAAAAAAAAAAAATAGCTGGGCATTGTGCCAGGTATCTGTAGTCCCAGCTAGTCAGGAGGCTGAGGCAAAAGGATTGCTTGAGCACAAGAGTTTCAGGTTTCTGTGAGCTGGGACACCACAGCACTCTACTGGGAGCAAAAAAGTGAGACTCCATCTCAAAAAAAAAAAAAAAGGTAATTAAGCAATATGTGTTACATTTGATTAGTGCATTATAATTTCCAAATGCTTAGCATCTATGTTCATTTCTACTTTAAGAACTAAACACTTATTATGCCTACTGCAACAAGGAGAAAATTAAATTTCAGAAAGGTTATGTGGGGGTACCATTATTTGAACACAGCTAGTCTGACTCTGAGCTGGTGCTCTTTCCACTGATGAATGTATTCAGTGTTATTTTTAACTATTTTAACTATTGAAATTAGGTTTTTAACCCTGTTGTTCTGAACTAATGAGAAATATATCTTTTTTTTTTTGTTTGTTTGTTTGTTTTTGAGTCATGTCATTTTCTTACCAAAATCGTTTAGGTGTGATAAAGTCAAAGAAGTTACCAGGAGGTGGAAAACCTTATTCTAGAGTGTAGAAATAAATGAATATTTAATGTTTGGTAGAGAACAACCTAAAAAGAAAGAAAAAAGAACAATGGAAAAAAATTGCTGACAGACTATTGAAAGGGAAAACATATGTCTTATTGGTAGATGAGGCAGTAAATGGAAATGAGACAAATAACGGAAAACTGTACATGATTAACGTCTTGGTGCATGTGTATTCTGACAAAGACAAAACTTCTTGTTGTCACTTAGCTGTTTTCATTTGATGAGACAACATGTCTGGCACCGAGGGGAAATATTTTCATGAGCTGTAAATTTGAAATATGTATTTGTTAGTTGAGTTTTCAAATCCTATAGATGATCGCTTTTTTGTTCCCTTTGGTGTTTCTTTCCATCGTCTTGTGAACAGTAGCTCTGATTATGTGCACATCTTGATAGGGAGCTGTTTAATATCTCCCTTTCCCTTCAGATTTTGAAATGGTGTTCCCAGATAGCGAAATATTTGGACTCTTGTGAATGAAATAGAATGCATGCAGGGCACAGGGCAACTACTAGCACCTTAATGGGATTTTCCGCTAGGTTGGTGCTCTCAGGGATCCCTTTGCTCTCTTTTGTCTCGACCCCCGACCCGGCAACACTGTGAGGTAATGAGAGGGTTAGTGGCCCAGGCCCGCAGCTGCTCAGAGTGCCACAGTGCCAGTAGGGGGAGGGCACCTGGGCTGCTCAGAGTAGGCACACCACATAGTTCTGTCTCTTGCCGTTGCCTTAACTTGACACCCTCTTCCAGGCAGCCCCGCCCTGGAAAATACAGTTTCCACTATCCAGAAAAGCCCTGTGTTTTCTTTTCACCTGCCTGGTTCCTGCTAGTTCTTTGAGAACAGGCTCGTTTGGCTTCCTCTGGATCCACTGGCTAAGATGCTCCATCACTATGCTCCCCTAGCACCTGGTACCCATGCACTTATCACTAGTTGTCTGTTCACTTGTGTGCCTTCTCCAGTAGTCTATGAACAAGAGGGTGCGGATAGGACCACCACTTATCTTCACCTCCCTAGCGTTTGTCTGCTGTTCAGTGTATGTGAGTCAAAGGGATCAGTGAAAGGCAGCTGCCCCCAAATTATCCATATTTCAGGAGGGTTATTACTGCTGGGAGTTGGGAAAGGACTTTCAAGCAGGTGTAAACTTAATCAAACAATTATTTGGTTTTCATGCGCAAAGTGTGAGAATATTTTATTTCATCATCTGATTGAGGAAATCATATAAACCACTGTTCTGTGAAAACCTTTGTTCAAAATATTCCATATTCTGTAATATTCTTAGCTCCTTACAGGGGGCAGCAGAACACAGGAAAACAAAGTCTGGCTGCATTTTTTTGGTGTCTTGCAAACCTCTGGAGCCAGACTTCGACATGTGACAAACCTCATTGTTCAATAAAGATTTTAAGGTAAAAGCTAGCTTTTTATTATTTTAACATTGTTTGAAGGCACTGTAAATGATCTGCAACTTTCATAAAGGAAAAAAAGACTTAAAGAATAATATAAATAACCATCTCTCGTATTTTATTACAAAGTTTTTTAAAAGATGAGTACTTATTTTTTGCTAGAAATGCATAAAATGAAGTTAAGGCATGAAATATTTCCAGCTAATGTTAGGGAAATGTCAAGATTTACAATTTGTAACCAGATGCTGGGCCTACCGTCCCCCTCATTCCCATCCCCCTGGGAGAAAAAATAATCATAAATAAGAAAAAAAAAAAAAAAGAAAGAAAGAAAAGAAAAAGAAAAATAGCCAAAGAAAATAGTTGAGACAGTAACTAAAGGAAATAAACAGAACCAAATTCCCCCTTCCCCCATTTCTATGTCCAGTGCCCAGTGCAGGTCTGGCATGTACATCAGATATTCAGCAATCACGGGTAGAATTAATACCTCTGGCGTGATCACATCTGGGTGCCCCGGTATATATGTAAGTCATATATTGCACCCAATTATTCCATGAACACACTGCAGAATTTGCATTCTGAAACATGAATTCAGGGCTGCTGCTGCTTTTCCATTATTTAAAATTATACAAAAGAGAGTGGGAGGAAGGAAAGAGACCCTATTTCATGTGGATGGCTGTGGGTTTGTACAGGCAAGAAACATACCAGTGGGCTGGATCTGACTGGTAAAAATTTGGCCTGTAGCTCAAACGGTCAGCTTGAAACCAGGAATACAAAAGAGGTCTTCAGGATATCCGAAGGCTCTCTGATGTCTTCTCTCTCTTAAAAGAAGTTTTAGGATAATTCAGCTCAAATTCTTTCATGTTCCTCTGTGTGGCATGGGAGGGAGAATCACAGCGGGCTGAGAATTCCCCAGGTGGGGACTGGGACCTGGAGAGGAAAGGAGAAATGGTGTGAGAAATTCACGCACAGAGTTTCTGTGAAAAAAATCTGCTGAGACCCAGAGAATGGACACCATAAGCCTGTGGCAAGGCAAATAGGTGGGGCCAGGATTTGAAATCTCAGGAAGTTTTTATTTAAGATTTTAGGGTGTGAGTTTACAGAATGAAGAAGAGTTAACAGTCTCATGACTCAGTCATGTAGGTGGTCTTTTATTTTTTTTTAGACAGAGTCTCACTTTGTTGCCCTCAGTAGTAGAGTGCTGTGGCATCACAGCTCACAGTATCCTCCAACTCTTGGGCTTAGGCGATTCTCTTGCCTCAGCCTCCTGAGTAGCTGGGATACAGGTGCCCGCCACAATGCCTGGCTATTTTTTTGTTTGAAGTTTGGCTAGGGCTGGTTTGAACCAGCCACCCTTAGTATATGAGGCCAGTGCCCTACTCACTGAGCCATAGGTGCTGGGACAGGTGGTCTTTTGATTATGAAAAAGGTCATCAGGGTAGAGGTACTAAGTCATAGAACAATTCTCTAGGCAGAACTAAGTAGGTAACAAATAAAGTTGCCTTAGGGGATGGAGGAGGACTGATTTAGCCTTCAGGCTAGATTGTCTAAACTCAAGGGTAATTTTTAATCACCTTCTAACTCTACTAATATCCTGTCTCCCTCAGCTGCTTAATTTTACTCAGATGTCCCCAAACTAGTTTTCTGCCTATTCTGGAAAACTCCAACCCCTTCGCCACCTGACCACTGTAGACATGCTGAGGAGAGAGGGGGTGGCTGAGGCCCAGGGCCATTCCCACTGGAGTCCTCTGGAATTTCCTCCTGCATTGATATTTCTATCCATATTCCACTCTCCAGAATTGCTGCAGTACATTGCATGAAGCTTTCCATATGCTTGTGTTGGTGGTTAGACCTCTGCCTCTAATCAGAGTAGATTAGATTTCAGAGGTAGATTTTATTATTATTATTATTATTATTATTTTTGCAGACCGAGCCTCATTTTGTCACTCTTAGTAGAGTGCCATGTAGTCATAGCTTACAGCAACCTCCAACTCTTGAGCTCAAGTGATTCTCTTGCTGTAGCCTCTTGAGTAGCTGGGACTACAGGGGCCCACCACAACACCAAGCTATTTTTCAAGATGAGGTCTCACTCTGGCTCAGGCTTGTCTCAAACTCATGAGCTCAGGCAATCCACCCACCTTGGCCTCCAAGAGTGCTAGGATTACAGGAGTGAGCCACCATGCCTGGCCTCAGAGGTAGATTTTATTTTATTTTATTTTATTTTATTTTATTTTATTTATTTATTTTTCTCCACAACATTTAGTTTATTTATTTATTTATTTATTTATTTATTTTTTGTTAAGTCATAGCTGTGTACATTGATATGATCATGGGCCATCATACACTAGTTTCACAGACCGGTTGACACGTTTATATCACACTGGTTAACATAGCCTTCCTGGCAATTTTACAGTTATTGTGTTAAGACATTTACATTCCACATTTACTAAGTTTCGCATATACCATTGTAACATGCACCACAAGTGCATTCTCACCAATTCCCCTCCTTCCACCTACCTACCCCCTCCCTTCCCTCCCTTTCCCCCTTCCCCGTATTCCTAGGTTGCAAATAGGTTACAGCATTCATGTGAAAGCTCTAAATTAGTTTCATATGCCAATTAAAAGTCAAATGCCAATGGGTGTACCCAGAGTCTCATCTTCTTCATCAACAAGAGCTTCAGCTGTGGGATGAGACTTTAAGGAGTACATGATGGACAAATGTGCTGAAGTAGATGCCATTTCATGCCAAAATAAAGACAAGATCCCTTAGTTCAGATGAGCTGGGAAGGTACAGATAGGAAATTTTAAAAAGTAACTTTGGGAGTACTCAACGATAGGAATAGAGTTACTCTTCTCAAAGCCAAGGTATGAAAATAAAGTTCTTTTAAATGGATGTGCTGTTAGCAGCCTACTGAAAGAATTCATTGTCACATCTAAAGAAAAAGTGTAAGAGAAGAAATGCACAGGTGGTACTCATCAAGTGTTGTTAGGAGACAGGCCAACATGCATATAATAATTTGACAGGTCTATATATTGTGGAGAATATAGCAATCATCTAAGTTCTTAAAATGAAACATCTGAATCATTTATAAAATTCCTTGTTTTGATTCTATGCTCACCAAGAAAGCTTCTGATATTCTAACTTTCTATGTAACTTTCTTATAAGAAGAAACTTCATCTGTCCAACAAGTTCAATATTTTTGTAAATGAAATTGTTGGGTTTTATGTGTAAGTTTTATATTACTTAGAACTCTTTAAATGAAAGTGATATACAGTAAAAACTAATATTGACTATGTAAGCAAAAGAAAATTTATTAGAGGATCAAATAATTGAAAGAATAGAGTCCAGTTGTAGGAAAAGGCAGGAGCCAGAGGGTCTCCAGAGGCAGAAGCGAGAAATACTGAGGTCATCTTGGAGCCAGGGCAATCTACAAGGGGAACGACAGCTGGGGTGCTTGATTTCAATACATCTCTCCTGCCCTTGTGCATATGCTCAAAATCTAAGTCCCAGAAGAGACTATCTTATTGGCCAAGCTTGGTTACATAACTGCTTCTGGCTATACAGGGTAATGAAAGGAAGGGTATAGAAGGAGGAGCTTCTTCATCTACTGTAACAGAAGAGTGAGCATCAGAATTCACACTGGCACCAAGACAACACCCAGTAAGAGAAGTATTTTCCCCCACTTAAAAAAGGTATAAGAGAGATTTAATGGCCACAAGTTCCCACCAGTTCTTTTAAGGTAATTTAGGAGGTCCAAGTCTGCTTACCTTTGAGACTAAGACAGATTCAAGTTTTTAAGGTTGAAAGAATATGGGCCAGAGTCTGAACAAGACAAATTCACAAACAAATAAATGCTACTTTGTGAGTGTCTTGATGAAGAGGTTTCATAGGTCATGTGGTCTGACTCCATCTCCACCTCCCCATCAAGGACATATCTTTTCTATCACATATGATATCTGGAAAAGATTGTTTGACCTAATTATTTCCAAACTTGGTTTTATATTAGGATCACCTAAGAAGGAACAACACAACTCCTAGACTCCCAGTGCTGCAAGGAATTCTGGAGTGGGCTTAGGGTTCCATTATTTATATAACCTCCCAGGGTCACTCTGTTCCAGCCCACTCTACCTTAATACTATTCTGAATATTTAAAAGTCCTTCCTTCCTTTGACCCAAAATGTACTAAGTTATCAAGTAACATCCATTGGTATCTAGTTTAATTCTTAGAGCTAAACTGAATAATGACTATTCCTCCCCAGATAGTTGAAGGCAACTATTGTGTTATGTCTTTCCCTACTTTTGAGACACCTTCAGGCAAGCTATTCCCATCTTTTCCAATCTTTCCCCTCATGCCAAGATTTTAAAGTCTCTTTACCTTCCAGGTTGCCCTTCTCTAATGTTCTTCAATTTGCTTCTATTACTCTTAGATATCTATTTCAGGTGATCTCTGATCAGGTTGGATAATGTAATTTCATTTTTTCGCAAACTTACATCACATAGCTTGTGAGTGGCTAAATCTCACTTGGCTAATGGACTCAGATCTCTCAATTAAGTTTTTAAACAGAAGCTGCCGCCAAAGTAGCCCCCCAACTCAGTTCCCTTTTCCTAATTCTATACCCATATAGCTTGTCTAATTTTGGTTTGGACTACACTTGACTTTATAATTAACTCTTATAAAACTCGTCTTCTTAGATTCTGCCTATCCAATTGGTTTGTCAATATCTTTATCTGTACTAATGATTTGCTCTCTAAATCAAAGCAACTGCTGAATTTCTACACAGGAGAGTCTTCGTAGATGGGCAGGAATCTACCAGGAGGAGGCTTATTAAAGAAGAATTTGCCAAACATGTTACAGAAGACTGAGAAAACGTTAATGATGGCCAAAAAAAATGTGAGGGATAGAGCTTCTAATTTATCTCTCAATGTCTCTTTGCATCACGTATTTGACATTCTTCCCAGCCTCATCTGATGGGCAAATTTGAAAATCACACCTTTTATATTTTTAAGCAACCTAATAACAGAATGTTATACAGAACATGTTTGAAAACAGAAATATCATAAACTTTCAACCAGATTAATATTAACTCAGCATAAAGTTTTTGCTCAACTTATGACACTGCCTAATTTTACTTCCATGCAGACTTTGTGTCTCCTTAATTCAAGTTTATCATGATACACCTGGCAAAAGTCAACATAAATACATTTCCAAGATCTTTCAGTAAATTAGCACTGGCAAAGAAAGAATTAGATTAATGTGTCTTGTTTTTAGTGAATCCTTCCATCCATTCATTGACTGTCCTATAATTTTGTCTGAAATTGACATCAATTTCTAGAGTATGTCTTTGAGTCTGGCATACCGGAAACTCATGAGAGACGGAAGCCATAATTGCTTTGTGTTCAGAGGGTCCTATACAGTGCCTAGAACCCCATAGACCCTCAATAAATGTTGGAAGGAATAAGTCTGTGGTTCAGTAAATCTAGTTTTCCCAGTTTTGAAAAATCAAACAGGCATTTTTATCAGCCTTCTGATTCCTTCCAAGCTTATCAAGAAGTTCTCTACCCCAGATGTGGTGAAATAATATCCAGTTATGGGCAGATCAAAATAGACCCTGAGTTAATACCCAAGTCTTACCCTTCCCAACCAGTGAATTTTGTCAGTAACTCTCACATCCTGTGATCCTGTAATAAATTTTATGCCCTGAATAAATAAACAAATTCTGACCATTATCCCTTTATCCTAACACTAACCACATATTTTGGAATGTGTGCCACATATGCCTGACTAACCTTGTGTTCAATCATTAGTTGGACCTGAGACCTGGCACTAATCCCTAGGCTGGTAGAGGGTACTGAACTTTCTATCTCCAGCCAGAGGCTGGATCCTGTTTCTGATATTCCTGAAACTAACTTTATATAGAAAATGACCCATCAATTATACACTGTGGCCATGCCTTGTTCTGCCACTTCTATGGGCCCCTTGGTATTACCAAAGACCCGCTAGTGATTATCAGAGTATGCTGTCTTTCTTGTATTTACAGGCCTTGCATGTCCATCTGGCTTAACCATGGATAGGAGTAGATCTTCTGTAAGCTTTTGTATATTCTGCTTAGTTTCTTATCTTCCATCTAGCAAATCTCTTTCTGAATTCTGAACATGTCCTCTGGTCATGGGAACAATGACATCCAGAGTATAAGCCTTCTGTGCTAACAAACTCACATCATTTGGAATATCTAGGTATTTTGTGTAATCTTTTTGTCATCCTTGGCTCTATTTTCCCTGTATAATTTCAGCTCTACAATATGTAGTTTGAACATTAATTCCCTTGAAAGATAACATAGAAGAAAAACAACTGGGAAATTCTGGATTTTATCTTTTCTATCAGTGTGACATCGTCAGTTCTTTATATGTAAAATAAACCTCAGTATTTTGTGTTTTAACCTGAGTGACATTATTATTATAGGTCTATACTTCTCTTTTAATCACCTAAGATTAAATGTCTTTCTTTCAACTTTTTACATGTCCTTTTCATTCATTTATTCTAAAAAATATTTCTGGTTGTCTGCTGTTCACAAGATGCTATTCAAAGTGCTGGTAATACAGCCATGAATAAAAGAAAGGTCTATTCTTTGGAGAATATTTCCTAGTCTGTGGGGAAAGAAAATGATCAAACAAATATAAACATAATGTCAGGTGTCAAAAGATGTTACAAAAATAAGGCAGTGTAAAAGACAATGAATAGGGGGAAGAAAGAAGGTCTCCAAAGGTCACATTTGAGCAGAGAGGAAGAGTAGCAGTGGGTCCAAAAATTATAGGGGAGGAATATAATAGTCAGAGACAAAACAAAGGCAAAGACTTGAGGCAGGAATGTGTTTGGCTTGTTCATTAGGGTGGATGAGTAGAATAAGCAAACAGGGGTGATGGGTGAGATAAAATGGAATGATAAAAAATGGGAAAAGAATACAGACAAAAGTAGAAGCAAACAGATGGAATACACTGGCAACAAATAACAAGGTGGCAGATGTGAACCAACTATACCAATAGTTATATTAAATGCATATGGTCTAAGGCAATTAAAAATCAGAGATCACCAGTCTCATTAAGAAAGTGAGATATGCTATCTATAAGAAAGACACTTTAAATATAAAGATACAGAAAGACCAAGTGGATTTGTGTCTTAAAGTAACATTGTGGCAAAAGATATGTAACTGCTAATCACAGGAAACATAGTGTGACTGTATTAATGTCTAACAAAGTAGAGTTCAAGACCAGAACTTTATTATGTGTTATAAAGAGAGATACTTTATATTAAAAGATAAATTAATCAGAAAGACACAATAATCTTTTTGTGTGGCAAACTATACATAACAAAATTTAGCATATAAATTAGTTTTAGAAATATAGTTCAATGGCATTAAGTACCCTCACACTGTGTATAACTATCACCCCATTTGTCTCCAGAACTTCTACATCTTCCCAAACTAAAACTCTACGTCACTAAATAATAACTTCCTATTCTCCCTTGCTCCCACCCCACTGACATCACCATTCTGTGAAGTTGATTCATCTATATACTTCATACAAATGCAATCATATGATATCTGTCCTTACGTGTCTGAAATATTTCATTAAGCAAAATATCATCAAGGTTGATCCATGTTGTAGCATGTGTCTGAATTTCATTCCTTTTTGAAGCTGAATACTATTCCAATGTAGAGCAATTAAGTTCATGAACTTATCCTAGAATTAGTGCTACCTACCTCATTGCTAAACATCAGTGGGGTCACACTTGAAGTACCCTTCTTGGGAAGCTATGAACTAACACCAGCACCTCGTTTGTCCTTGGAAGCAATTTTTAAACTCTTTTTCTGGAATGGCCATTAAAAGCTGATGTCGTATTAGCCTTGATGTCCTCAATGTCACCAAAATTTCTTCTTTTCAATATTTCCTTATCTTCAGGTAAAGAAAAAAGTCATTGGGGACTTATCATTTCCTAGCTATTTACCCAAAATAAATAAAATCATATGCCAACAAAAATACTTAATGAGAATGTCATAGCAGACTTATTCTTAACAGTTAAAATACGGACATAAACCAAATGCCTATCAATAGAGGAGTACAGATTAAAAAAAAAAAAAAAAAAAAAACAAAACTGGGACATATTCATACAATAGGTGAATATCTGGCAATAACAAAAAATAGATTATAATACAAGCAAAAACTGGATAAATCTCAAAAACATTATATCAAGCAAAATAACCCACATAGTTTATCATTCCATTTAGGTGTTAAAAATCAGAAAAGATATTTCCAGTGGCTTAGGGATTGCTGCAAAGGGGCACAGGGATTCTCTATACCTTGAGTGAGCTTTGTTACATGGATCTCCACATTTTTCTACCTTCACTGCATTGTACTCTGGCAATTTATGGAATTCTCTATCTATCACTGGTTATAATTTACAAAAGAATAAATTAAATTGAATAAAGTTTCCATGGGTATCCATGGTCAATGTTTAACACCTCTCTAAAAGAAAAAAAAAAAAAATACATATATATGTATGCACATACAAACCTCAGTAAGAGAGAGAGGAGAGGAAGAATAGGAAAAGAGAAAGTAGAAAGTGGAGTGGTTCAAATACGTCCCATCCAGATCTCACGTTGAACCTTAATCCCCACTGTAGTGTTGTTAAGCGGTGGGACTTTTTCTGAAGTAATTAACTCATGAGGAATCTCATGGATCCCTCGAGAATGGATTAGTACACTATAAACGGGCTAGAGAGAACTACCTTAGGCCTCATTCTTTGCCTTCAACCCGCTCTGGGAGACATAGCAACAAGGTGCCATCTTGGAAACAGAGAGCAGCTGTCACCAACACCAGACCTACTGGCGCCTTGATCTTGGACTTCCCAGCCTCCAGAACCGTGAGAAATAAATCTCTGTTCTTACCCAGTTACTTAGGCTATGGCATTTTATGAAGGCAGCACCAATTGACTAAAACATGAAAATATCAAGTAGGGAAACTCTGAGGAAGTTCTGCTGAGCGTGAAGGGGATATGGTGTTAAAGTGAGGGATTTTATAAAGCCATTAGATACTGAAACATTTTTGTACCAGAAAAATGATTCAGACAAGGAAGAATATATGAAGATGAAGAAAAAGAGGGCACGAAGTAGAAGTGATGTCTGTGCCAAGATCAGAAGTGGTGCACCTCGTAGACAAGGAAAGGGCTCTTCAGACAGGTCCTTGAACAACCTCCTCATTTTTTCAAAAACACCCCAGATTCAAAGATAGCACATGTAAAATGTTTATGGCAGAGCTGACATATATTCAGTTAAAATTTAAAAAACAAAAACTATCATGGCTGCTGTTATGCTTGTTTCTTTCCTTTGATTACACATCATCAGTGATTTCATGACAACTTCTACTTCTTCAAGCATGCAAAGGAAAGAAACTTTGTAACTAAGGAAATATGATTAATTTGGGTTAAGGGGTTGTCACAAAAGGTTTTAGAAAGCAATAACTTCAATAGCTATTCTCAAAAGACAGGCACAGTAAAAAGCAGAGACAAAAAAACTTCTCAGTCTGATCCAGGTTTAAAGGCTGAATTAAGGTTACCGTGGAATAAGTGCTAATCAACCTTTTCTTATTTTGAACTGATAGAAAGCTCCAACGATTACGTAAGTGGTACAAATATCCTAAACTGCTGTGGTTTTCCTAAGCCTGACTGGTTTAGAATTAACATCACTAAAGCTCCATTCTTACCACATACAGGCTGATCTTACACACACACACAAGGAAAGCTCATAGTCACCATCGACAAATACCCACAGCTTGAGATTAATAGTTCGGATTTAGGAGGGCAGGATCCTTCTATAAAAGCCACATGTGAAGGCCAAAGTGGATTTTTAATATTGGGGACAACAAGCATTAACTAATTTTTCCTGCTGGAGTGCGCTGTCCTTTAGTCTCTATTTTTGCTCCTAATTGTTCCTGCAGGTAGTAGGTTAACGTGCAACGTACTTAGAGGAGGAAGCCATTGAATATGGCATAGATACTGAAAGAAAGGGCTCAGGAAAAGAGCAGCATGTGCTCTAATCTGGCCTTTTACAACATCCACTATCAAAGAGCTTTGGGGGTTTAAGGGGATTAGATACCATAACCCATCTGTCAGGTCATTATGGAAGGAAATGCTCCTGCTGTTTTCAAGGGAAGATGCCCTACTGTATATTATTATCATTAAGCATTTACAGAGCACTGTAGGCTCGCAATGCAGTCAAACCATTTCCGTTTGTTGTTCCCCACAAAACGCTGTCAAGTCTAAGAATTCTCCACAAGTGAAGAAACTGAGGTATAGAACAAGGGTGGCAAAAGAAGCTGGGGCTATGAAGGGAACTTGGGGCATTGAGAAAGGGACCATCTCCTATCTCCTCCTGCCCAGACACATGCCAAAGTAGGGTGTGTGCGTGTGCTTTAAGGACAAGACCAATTCTTTTGTGCTTTACTCTTCTACATGATTCCATAACAAATACTTACAAGTTATTTTCTGTAGATGCAGGATGTATCGAAGCAGCAGCTGGGCATCGTGATTGACACTGCCCCATCTGGGAGGAGAAGCAGGGTGCACTCAAGCATGAGCATAGCTAAAGTTGGGCCGAGATAGCGCAGCTATCACTTACCAAACTGCAGAGCCTAAATCTGAAGCATAATGAGGCAAAAATGAAATACTACATGTCCACTCATCCATATACTTGTAATTTGCTAGGAAAAATTTAGCAAGCAATTTAGTATACAGTGCAAAAAATAAAGATATTTATTGGAAAATAGCAAAGCTATCTAATGCGGTCTCCCAGAAGAGGTGCGCTAACATTTCACTATAACATGGTGCAGTTACCTGGTAGCGATTCCTTTTTTGAGAGTTTTTCCCTCCTATTTAGAATAGAATTATGAGAGGCATTTTTGTGACTCTTACTATTAAAGGGATTACAGTTTTCATCTGAAAGAAAATTAATCTCCATTAAAGTAAGAAAGAAATAGCATAGATATCTTTAGATCTTAAAAGGAGAAATTGTATACCTCAATTGTGAAAAATTATTTAAATGTACAGATCGAACTGGATGACATAATGAAGAGGCTATATTTTGTATCTTTTAAAATTGCTGTATCTTCCCCTATGAAGGAAAAACGCTTTTTCATACTATTCCTTATGCATTGGTAAAAATGATTGCTGATAGGCATTTATTTATTCTTTACTGAGAACCCACCAGCTGTCAGACATAATCTCTTTCCCAAGGACTTAACAGACTAATAATAAAAAAAGGATATATCTACATACACCTGTACTATATGGAGCAGGGTAATGGTTCCATATGTGAATTACAAGTAAATTACACTAGAGCTTGAGGAAAAGTTCAGGTCTGTCCTCTCCTTCGCTGGGGAGGGTGCATCAGATAAGGCAAGAGGAAGAAGGTGGGGAGACTCCTCGGGGCAGAGCAGTGGAGGGGTTCTCCAAGCGTGTGTGGGAACTGGGTGAACAGGGAACCAGGGAATGAGACATTCCAGAAACTCGTGGTACATGTACAGCAGATGGGCAAAGGAGGAATTTATAGGGGAGACCTAACAGTAGTGTAACAGTTCACAGTGACTAAATAGTTAAGTTAAATCATAACTAGCTGGAAAAGGAAATAGGAGAGAAGGCAAAAGGTCGCCAATTAGTACCCTAAGCCCCAAGTCTGCCTAGTTACCAGACTTCGTACAAACTCCCAGAGATCTTCAATCCAAGATATTCTGATTCTAGAAATGCATCAGTAGATTCAAAGTTGCCAGGCACAGTGGCTCACGCCTATAATCCTGGCACTTCGGAAGGCGAAGATGAGACGATTGCGTGAGGCCAGGAATTTGAGACCAGCTTGAGCAAGAGCAAAACTTTGTCTCTAGAAAAAATAGAAAAATTAGCTGGACCTGGTGGTACGTGCCTGGAGGCTGAGGCAGGAGGATGACTTGAGCTCGGGAGTATGTGGTTGCAGTGAGCTATGACATCACCATCGTACTCCAGCCCAAGTGACAGAGGGAGACTCTGGAGTACAAATTCAAAGACAGATTCAAAGCCTGGGGTAGCTGTAGCAATAATCCTCCAGAGGGCATTTGAAACCACTGGCTCCGTTTGAATTCCTCTCATTGAATTTGTTCCTTCACTTCATACCTACTTCTATTCCACGACCTCCTCACCTCTCACCTGGACAACTGTAAGGGTGCTTCTAAAATGTGCCTATGCTCCTAACTGCCCCATTTCAAAACCATGACGGCTCCATGTTGCCTAACAAAAGACACAGTATGTGAGATTAGTCCAAATCTAGCCCAAACTGCCTACCTCTCCTGGTTTACCTGTGTCATCTCCCAACACGAGTGCACACACACACACACACACACACACACACACCCTCTCATTTCCTAGAGCCCAGGCAGCTTTGTTGGTTGGGCTGCCCTGTGCTCCCCTCCTGTGACAGCACAAATTCTGACACTCAGCATCTCATGTCTGGGAATCTCTTCAAAAGAAATAATCTAAAATGTTAAAATATCTCTCTTTAGCCTCATCTCTTACTATTGCCCACCTCACTCCAGCTCCAGCTGTAAGCGACTACCTGTAGTTCTCAGTTGCCCTGAGCCTTTGCAAATGGTGCTCCCTGTGCTCTAGGCTTCCTGCTGGTTGATTTTTGTCCTATTTTTTTTTTTAACTTCTCTGCATTTCAGCCTTAAAAGACCAATTCAAATGTCCCTCCTCTGTCAAGTCTCCTCCATCCTGCTGAGCACTTAGCCACGGCCTGCACCAGATTTCCTAGCACCTGGACTCCATCTCCACTGTCACACTTATCATGGTGAATTATAATGGCTTACGAGTCCATCCCTCTCTAAACCACAGGGACCAACAGTCCATTTCTTGTGCTTTATCATTAGCACTGAGCCCTCCAATGTTAGTGAATAAATCAATAAGCGGTTCAAATGAGAAATAATGAAAACTTAAACCAAGACTGTTTTGTTTTGTTTGTTTAATATTGGGATGGGATCTCACTATGTTGCCCAGGCTGGTCTCAAACTCTCAGGTGCAAGTTATCCTCCCACCTTCACCTCCTACGTAGGTGGGGCCACAGGTGCATGCCACTGCACCCAGCTCCAAGGTGGGGGTTGAAGGGTGCAACAGTGGGGATTGCAAAGGTACAATCCATAAGCTTAATTGTTTAAATGTTAATGGTAAAGCCAAGAGAAGTGTCAAAGACAAGGTCAGGGCTAGGTGATCATGTGGATGGTCTGGGCAAAAAATAATAAGAAAATGTGACATGAGAAAGAGGTTAACATGGACAAATCCAGCCTGGGGCTTAAAGAGGACAAGCAAAAAGAGAGCCCGGAGTTCTAGATGTAGACTAATGAGACCTGTGATCAGCTCCTTTCCCTCCATGCAGGCTGGGAAATCTGGATGTCTCCATGCTCTGCCTGCGACTCTTCCTCTGCTAGCTGTCACGGTGCTGAGATGCGGTGGGGGTAGCTATTAGTCACTGCATGACGTTGTAAGAATCAATGGATGTGTAACCAGTTTACTGAAAGGGCTGAACATAACAAGCACAAACAGGAAGCAGCTGTATTTCCACCCACCACAGCCTCTCAATATGTCAGACTCACCTTCCCATACCTTAATGACATTTCAGGCAGCTCCTGTAGTTTTTCAGTCATTTTCAACAACAACAAAGAGCATCAACCTCATTTCAGTAGTCATGACTCACTTCCAGGTAGTGAAAGCCTCTGTTTAATTATAAATTTTCATCTCATGTCTCATTCCCCCCACGATGAACTCAGGACCCACCTGACTCCAAACTTTGGCAGTGGGAAGCTGAGCATTGTCTGTTGGGAGGGTCCAGAAAAGGGGACAAAGTACTTTCACCCAGATGGTGCTCCTCAGACTGCTCTGTTGACTGTCCCTGGCCTCTTCCATGCCATCTTGTGTCCACACGCTAACTTTCTTATAGGGTCTACTGGTGTGTACATCAAAGCCCCCTAATTCCCTGCTCTGGGCATTCTCTGGCTAGCCTCCTATGATTCCCACAGACTCACACACACACACACACACACACACACACACACACACACACACAAACTCACACACGTAAGAGGTCCCAACAAGGCAGCTCAGCCTGCTAACGCTAACAATTGCTTCCCAGGAACTACACCACATCCCCGTGACACCAGCTGGAACACAGGCCTGCCTGGCTGCTGACCCGTCTCCCAGCAGGACTGGCTCCTTACTAAGCCCCACAAAATCTCGATGACTTTCCAACACTCAAAAACAAATGGCCTTTTCCATGTGTCAGAGAGATCAGCCTTATTAAAACAAATGAAAGGAAGAAAAAAGATAGTTGCTGCTTCACTTTGAGTTTTTAAATAGTTTTATGAAACTGATAGCAGAGACAAATATATGAAAGTACTTTGTAATTTGCAGGAACTATGGTAGTTTGTAAAAAAAAAAAAAAAACTTTTTTTTTTTTTTTTAATTTAAAATGCCTGGTTTGGGGAATTAGACAAGGAATTAAAAGGCAAAGCACCAAAGAAGCTGAGGGCATAAAATTTATGCCATACCCACTAACTAGAAAGACCAAAAGAGCCAGGTGACAGCCCACAGGAGGCAAAGGCTCAGAGAGGGGAGGAGGCCAGATGATAACGGGGAGAATGTGACAAAGGTTGAGAGTCAGAGCAGCCCAGGATGGGGGCCCAAGCTGGAGGAAAAACACAGGTACCCAGAAACTGCTGAGCCTTTGCCAGAGGCAGAGCCATATGTCACCTTCGAGCACCAGAGAGGCACAGGAAACCATAAACCATCTCACTGTTGCAAGTGCATTCTGAAAGTATCCAGAGGAAAACTACACGTGACTGGTGCTGAGAAAGTACATCAGTCTACTTGCTCTGACCATCCAGAGAGAACTTAGTATCCTCTGGGGTCTGCGTATCACCTGGTAATGCTGGTGAGTTGAGCTCCATCTGTGTCACTGTTTGTGGACAATCCACCCCTTCCTCTGACCCTTTAAAGGCTTAGGCCCCAACATAATGAGGCCAGAAATTCGTTCTGCAAGATGGAGTCTGAGAAGCTAATTGAAGCCATACAGCTGACCTCATCTGCTTAGCTCTCTCTGTCTCTGTCTCACACACACACACACACACAATGATCAGTTAAGTTTTCACCATGATTATGAGGAGGTTTGTCTCAGGAGACTTTGACGAAGCAGGCACACATAGACAATAGGTTTTGTGATATAAGTAAAGGTCCCTTTGATAAAATAATGTTTTCTTTGATGATTCTCCTGGATATTTTGTTAAAGTGAAGATTACCTTTATGTTGTTTAAATATTTTGTGTTGTTAAAGTGAAGACTACTTTGATGTTGTTTTCTGTTAGGTGAAGTTAAAATTTTCTAGGTTTTTTTTTTTTTTTCCTGGTATTTCCATTACAAAAGTTATTACAGTTGTAACTAAGGCAGAACAAAATACTCATGCTATTCTCCAGAACTGCTGGCCTCCTGATAATAAAGCTTGCTCAGACCTAAACCCTGTGTCTGCATCTGGCTGACAGTGATGGACAGACCCTTCATCGGGTAACAATGGTGCTCTGAGGCCTGAGGATGGTGGTATAACCTTGGAAGGAGAAGCTGCCCAACCCCCAGCTCCTACACACGGGAGGCACGGAGTGGATCACTCCCACTCCACACTGCTGACATGGTGTGTCTCTCAGGATAAGGTGTATGCACAACTTTAACACAGCCAGCCAATGCTTACCTAGAGGAAATACATGACAACAGCAATAACAACAAACCCTGATGATTTGGAAAATGCAGAATAAGGCGAGGCAAGTCTCTATTCTGCTTACTAGAAGATGTTCACACCAGCTACCTAAACCCCTTTCTTAACTTGACCATGTGGGGAAATGGGCTTTGTAGGGTAACTTAGCTTCAAACCAAAATCCTCCTTGGTCTCATATATAAAGAGTGGTATAAAAACAACACTTTTCTGTTTTCTAGAAGGCAAGTTATGTTAAATAGGTCCCTTGCCTTATCAAAAGAAAACTAAGAAGAAGGAGAATGTGTGGAGGAGGCACAGGTGTGAGGACCACCAAAGTGAGATTGACACAGGACCCAGGCGAGTTATGCATTGAATTTGGTAATACTTAGTTTTCAAAATTACATTCCTCAAATTTATCAGGTCACAGAAAAAATGCATAGTGCACTCCACATTTCCCTGGACATTCACAGGCAAGTATTTGTACTTAGCCAGAGAGAAAATTTTCAGACCATTTCAGACCATCAGTGCCAACCTCAGTGACTGCAAACCGGGCCTCCCCCGGCTTTTCATATCAGAACCCTGACGCACGGGCAGAAAACCTTCAGTAGGCATCACTCTCTTACCGTCCTTGGGAGAGTTGACTATAAATAGCTTATATATTCCATTCATGCCTATAATTGCAAAGTGACTTTGTACCTTCCAAGATGAGATATTACTCAGTAAAACAATGTTTTTCTCTATTTTCAACATTTTAATAAACATTTACTGAGAACCTTCCTCGGTGTGTTAAGAGTTGAAGGCACAAAGGTAAATGAGAAAATCCCTGCTTTTACAGAGTTCATAATCTCTTTTATTTAGTGTATTTATATGGTGCTCTCTTTTGTCTATTAATTTATTTAGATAAGCTGGTGTGTATGTTGAACTTTACCTTGGTACCTTATACCTATGTTTGAGGTTAAATCTGATTCTGTCTTTTTTTTTTTTAATTGGGTAGCTCTCCATATGAATGTCAGAAATATGTTTCTTTTTCTGGTTCTCTCCCTCCCTCAATTCAAACTTACTCATACTCTTTTTCTCTTCCTTAGTGAGTTAAGTGAAAATGTATTTTATTTGGTAGGTTTGTTAAATATTTGTGTTCCCTGATCATGTTAAATTTTTGTGTTATCCAATCTTACATCTTAGTTTTTACTTTTTTAATTTTTTGTATTACTTATGTAGCCCTTATGTAATTTTTTTCTTTTTACACATCAATAGAGCTTGACTGAAAAATAAGCTATCTCTGAGCTGACAACTCCCAGGTAAGATATGTTACATAAGATGCATATAAAGCTATAAATAGTAGAAGGGCGATTGTATATCTCTCATATACAATATATTCTTATTATATCTCATTGTATATATATGAGATATATACAATGAGTATATATTTTACTCATTGTTTGGTGTCAAAAGTCTCACTATGATTTCCAGTAGGCCTGGCTTCATTTCTTTTATGCTTATAGGCTGTGGGCCAGGATGCTACAATTGAAATTTGAGAGAAATGAGAAATAGCCCTGAAATAAATCAGGAAATGGGCATATTATAAGCAAAAGAAAAATTCTCTATTTAGAAAACGGCATGTAAATAAACAGATTTCCATCAGTTTACTTGATTTTGTGCCCATGTATAATTAACTCCCAGTATAAAATAAAACCAAATATTACAAATATATTCATCACACCTTATTTTATGAAATTCCAATATTATATAAAATCAGCCAGATTACTCATTCCATTCATTCTTATTGGGGGCTCTGTATTATTCAGCCTTAGTCTCAGCTCAATATCATCAACCGCTTTGTCCCGGAGCCTTTGCCTCCCTGCAACCTACCTTGTGAACTTGACAAATCCATGGCTATAGACTGCTGCAGCTCCCTGTCTCTCATGCCGCACAATGGGCCTGAGTTCTCTCTGTGGGGACCTGCCATCCTTTGTTCTGACAGCTGCCTTCTCTCTATGCCGTGTGATCGGAGAAAGTTTTGAAGATCTTTTGGTCACATTTCTGCATTTGGAACTTAAACAGAAACTCAGCTGCACCACTCACACTGCTTCCTAGAGCACCAGTGTAGCGCAAACCTCGCTGCCCTCTTTTCCTTCCCACAACAGTCCTCCCTGATGCCGTGCTCAGCTCACAGTGAGCTCAGGGGAATTTAACTCTGTCAAAACTTACACCATCCATGCTTTGTGCCAGACAAACTGGTAGGTGTTTGGAGGCACAAAATGGAAAGCTCAGAACCTTGTTTTAATTAATTATCACATAATTTCTTAGGAGGGAAGAAATACTAAGAATCATCAAAAAAGCAACTTTAGAAATAATTTATTAATTATAATATTACTATAATTATAATATTATAATTATACATATTTCGTTGTGTAAACTTAACACAAAGGACTGAAACACTCATGAATGGGCAGGTGGGGGCTTCTGACAGATTTCAGGTAAAGGGAACTGCATTTTACAAAGGAAAAAGCAAGGAGTTAAACAGAAGAGCTTCTTCCAAGAGTTTGCATAGAGCATATGCCACGTTTAAGTAAAGAGCAGCTCAGAGAGGTTATGTAAAAGGCTGAAGATGACAGGACTATTATTAGCTTTAGCATTAGCGCACAGATCTATCTGCCTGCAGAAGCTACATTCTAATACTGAAGAACAGAAGTTGTTTGCTGTCCATCATACATGGCATCACTTTTCACTGCACACTGCTGTGTGTGCTCCCCATAACATGTTCAGTCTAAGGAACACTAGCTTTCCTCCTCCACTGATCCACTGAAACTGCTCTTGTGAAGATCACACAGCCCCGTGTTGACTAATCTACCTCTCTCATCTTAACCAACTTCCACGTGGCTTTCTACTCCTTAAAACAATTTTACCTCTGGCTCCTCTGACCCTACAAAGCCCTGGTTTTCCTCTGGCCTCAGTGGCTGTTCTTTTCCAGTCTCCCCTGTGACCTTCTCACGTCCTTCACTGCTCCGAGTATGAGACTAGCCAGGCTTGCCTATGTGTCTTTCTACTCCCTTCTTTCTTTTCCAAACTGAACTTATTTTGACACCAGTTATTTTCAATGTCTCTAACCTTGAATGCCCAAATGACAGAAGAGTGGCTAAAAGTGTAAACTCTGAGCCAGGCTTTCTGAATTCTAATCCCCATTCCACTGACTAAGTTAAACCAGGTGATTTTAAGTAAGGTGTGCAACCTCTCTATGCTTCAGTTCTCCTATTTGAAAATGGAGAAGACAATAATAGCTATTATCGTAAACAACTACCTTTCCTACATCTATACTTAGATTCAAATTGAGTGTGTCCCAAACTAAATTTTGCATTCCCCCTACCTTCATAAACCTGCCCCCTGCCCCAAGAAATGGCACCATCATAGACTTTGACACACAAGTCAAGGAAACCTAAGCACATCCTTGAGTCTTTGCCTTTGCTGACTCCCAACACCAAGTCTCATCTGCTCTACCTCTAAAATACATTCCAAACCTCTCTAGCTTTCTTTGTCTCCACTTGCCCACCCTCATCCTAATTCCACCATCTCCTCCTTGGACAACTTTAGTAACTCCCACTTGACCTTCTCATATTCACACTTACAACCCTACATTTTATTTTCCATATAAAACTAGAGTTATCTTTTTTTAAAGGTAAAGATCACATCATTCCTCTATTTGAAGCCTTTCCATGGCTTCCTACTGATCTTAACATCTAAACTCTACACCAGGAAACTAGCTCCTCCTCCTCCTCCCTCTCCATCCTCATCAGATCCCCACTCCTCATACACCAGCCACACTGGCCTGTATCTGTTGGGTAAATGTGGCGCCTTGTATCACCCAGGACCTTTAAGCTTCAGTGGAGTATTCTTCCTCTGGCAGTGATATTCTTACCACTGGATCACCAGTGCTCATAGGAATGCCTCACACATAAGTATATTCTCAGTATCTGTTTAACAAATTGATTGACTGGTGGCTCTTTAAAGTAAGTCAAGATTTCATTCATTTAATTTATATTTTAAATTCACTAGGGGCGCTTTCTGTATAAAGGAGCCCTAATGCGAAATACTTTTAGATGTGTAGAACCATTCGTAAGTTACAGTTTTAAAAATAGGATTTCTGCCGTTATAAGGATACACACACACACACACACACACATGTACGTATACACAATACACATGATCCAGGAATTTTTTTTTTTTTTAAACATACAAGAAAAGGTGGCTCAGTGAATATAGAAACTTTATTATATTCTTTATTATATATCAGCCAGGCACAGTGGCTCACAGCTTTAGCTTACAGCTAACACTTTGGGAAGCTGAGGTGGGAAGATTGCTTAAGGCAAAGTGTTCAAGGCTAGCCTGGGCAATATAACAAGACCCTATCTCTACAGTTATGCGGTGGTGTGTAGTTGTTGTCCTAGCTACTTAGGGGGGCTGGCCCAGGAGGGTCAGTTGAGCCAAGGAATTCAAGGCTGCAGTAGCTGTGATGGCACCACTGAAATCTAGCCTGGTGGCACGGCAAGACCCAGTCTCTTAAAAAAAATTATGTGTGGGGGCAGTGCCTGTGGCTCAAAGGAGTAGGGCGCCAGTCCCATATACCGGAGGTGACAGGTTCAAATCCAGCCCCGGCCAAAAACTGGGAAAAAAATAAATAAATAAAAGTATGTGTGTGTGTGTCTGTATAGCAATTAGATAATTACATATATATAATTATATATACATACACATAATTGATTAATGTGTTGTTGTTCAACATGACAGTAAGCTTCATGAGGGCAGGGGCTGTGTCAGATCTTGGTCACGATTATGTTCACAGCTCAAGTATTTTGTGCTTGAGCACAAAATTCCCTCAACATTCCCTCTCTTACCCTTTTACTATATTCTACCTGTTTTGCACAAGGACTTTTGAGGTTCTGTTTGATTATCCATGTCTAACCATGCCAGTTTCCCCTTCCCACATGGGATCAGAGACTATTTAAAAAATAGGAAAAAAAAAAAAAAAAAACTTTATTGTATTCTGAAATAACTATGTCAAATATAGAACTGGACTCTGAATCTTTGATATGTTTACCATATTTTCAAAACTGAGTATAAAATTGTAAGAGCAGTCCCAGGCCACACAGGTGCATCGGGAGAACACCGCCTGTGACATTGGTGTTCCTAACGCATGCCCCTCAACATTCTTAACAGAAAGTTATAGAAACCACACAAATATTTATAGAGAGTATTTTAAATACCCAAGCTTCTTCCTATAAAGGTGTCTGAAAATAAATCTTTTAACAGTAAATAATTTATAGGAATTTCAATATTTTTCTGAATTTTTTTCTGAATTTAACTTCACATAAAACTAACTTTCCTTTCAGGAAAGCATGGAATGATTGCATTTATTTTGTAGCCATGACTATTTTTTCCTTTATCTTCTGCCACCTTGGTCAATGCTTCCCCCACCTCAGCCATAAATCATGAGTTTTGTAAGTATAATAAATCATTCGTCACAGGCATTTTTAAGATTTAGCTTTATCAAGTTTTAAGTGATATGTTTTGCAAGGTACTCCAGCTGTGATATGGAAGCAATATAAGTTTGATATTTAGTTACTACAACCTAAAGGCACAATGTTTTACTAAATAATGAAAACTCTGCATGAAAACAGTGTCCCTTAAATAATTAAAGCAAGACTTTAAGCCACAAAATCCAGCAACATTTCTAATTAATGTTAATGATAATTAATTCTTTAAAAATTCAAAATTTAGTGATGAAATCTTCAAACTTTCATTTTATGATCTAGCGTCAGTTTATATTCAAAGAGTTGCCATTACGTTTAGTATGCTTAGCACTAAATTCTTCTTAAAGAAAATTTCCAGACATACCAGTTCTCTTAATGTTGGATATCATATACCTTAATTGTTTTTGAAACAAAACAAAATTTAAAATCCACCACTCACACATTTAAAACTCTTACAATTTTTGTAAACCTCATTATACCAGATGGAGAAAACATATCCTGTTAAAAGCCACTTCTGACAAGAAAAACGATGTCAATTTTTAGACATTCAAACATAGACCATAAATGAAATCAGAATGAAGAAATATATTGTGCACAGAAACTATTTGAAGACAAAAATATGCTCTCTATAGAATGAACGCATCACCCACTGCTTTAACCCTAACTAATCACTGCACCTCATCCATCAAGTTCAGGGGCAGGTGAAATAATAGATTCCTAAATAAAGCATGGACGTGATGCTACTGCTTACAAGGTAAAATGGCCACTGGAATTTATTTTGTAAAGTGTGCTTATGTTGCTCTCTCTTGGTGAAAAAGTAGTACTGTTCAAATAGATTACCACTGCTTTTGTAAACTTTGTTTTAAGGTTTTCTTGTTAAGAGAAACAGTCTGTCTTGATACAGTATTTTCAGTGCCATTTGCACAAATTAAAGTGCTAATTGCTAACCTTAGAACAGCTAGAACTACTTTAAGTAATTCTGAGTTTCTAAATTGACATAAATTAAAAGCAATTGGAGCACACACTCAAATGTTTTCATTTATGGATTCCCAGGAGATTTCATTTTGTAATAAACAGAGTATCAAATAAAATTAAGAGCAGGATGGTAGTAATTACAAAAGAATTCAGCTCTGAAAACCTGATTCACCAAAAGAAGGTGGAAATATTGGCAGAGTCTCCTAAGTGCTCTATCCATTTATGTATTTACAGAAACCAATGATGATCCATATTTTAAAAAATTGATCAGATATAAGTGAGCAGCTAGATAGCTAAATATAAGTGATAAGCTAGATATAAGTGATAGTAGAAGCCCAAACATGTTAAAAGAATTCTTTTGTGATATCCACTTTTAAGATCAAAACCAGTGGCAAGCTGGAGCCAGCTGGTACCAGTTTACAGGAGCTGGATGTGCACATATCTCCCCAACTCCATGCTCAGGGACATGATTTTAACAATTCAAATTGTCATGACAGGAACACCACAGAAATTGGCAAACACTATAAATAAAGATTTTGTCTTTCTTTTGATGTGTGAGAGTATTTTTTGTGTTTGTTTTTTATTCTTTGGTTGACTGGTTGTTAAACATTTACCAGAAAAACTTACTAGAAATGCCCAAGAACAGGCCAAAAAGAACATGGCCTTTGGGTGGCACCTGTGGCTCAAAGGGGTAAGGCACTGTCCCCATATGCTGGAGGTAGCGGGTTCAAACCCAGCCCCAACCAAAAAATGCAAAAAAAAAAAAAAAAAAAAAAAAAAAGAACATGGTCTTTGACCAATGAAAATTGACATATAATTAATACATTTTCCTAGCTGTAATAAATATCAATGTCAAATAAAGGACTTCTCAAGAAAGTCATTACATACTAAACACTGAATAAGTGAAAATACGAAATTCAGTGTAGTATTTAGAACAAAAGGACATCTCTTTTCCTCTTTTTCATACACTTATGTATCAAACAATATATAGCGCTTTATTGTCAAAATCAAAAACATTCACAATTACCATTTCTTCCACTTTAAATCATGAGTCTTTTCAGAGAGAGGTATTCTAGGGACTTTCTTTCACTTGGAAGATTTCTCCATAAGTTTAGGAAAAAACCCTCAGAAAACAACTGTTACAGTGTCTAAAACCTTATAGTAGGACTTTCTATAAGACATGAAAGTTTAACTTCTAAGTACCACAGTCTTTTTCAGCTTGCATATTTCAACAGCATGGAAATTAACTTGCAATACAGTCTGGTAGCTTGCATTTGTGTTAGGTATAGTTTACCTCGTGGGGATGATTATCAAGGGAAGGTTTGATTATTATTCAAGCTTTGCCTGTGAACCCGGGAGCCACTTGAAGATGTTATACCCTAAGGTGACTATTCGGTTGAAAAGAATATAATATTAATTAATGTTACATATAAATAATTGAAAGACACTAATTGACAGTGTCACTAGCAGTGATCATACTGCTAAGCAACAGGTAAACAGTATCAGCCACCAAGGGAAGAAATAGAGTCTTTTAAATTCATCTTTCAATGTATTTTCTCATAATGAAAACCAATAGCAAAAGCACATTTTAGATGAAAAAATGTCAGAGAAAATATAATCATAAAACAGCGAGAGTTGTCGGTTTACACAATCATTATAACCTCAGAACAAAAAGATAACTGGTGATATAAGATTGTTTTTAATACTATTGACAGAAGGATAGAATGATCATCATATCAATAGCTTAGAAAGAAAGAATCATTATGCTGCAGAGAACAATCAATGGGAATGCAATTTCCAATGTTACCAGTCATTAAGTTGAAGATATATGAGAATCAGTTTTAAATACAACATATAATCAGAATCTATTGTGAAAGCAGTTAATAAAAATAACTTTTAAAAACTGCACCAAATCAATACGGCATTTATTTAATAAAATAAAAACCTGACCTCTGGGTACAGTTAACTTGTAGGTTCTCTATCACAGAAAATGAAAAATGAGACATTATTTCATGGACTTCAGAAAAGCACAAATAAATTCTCATAGCAGCCCTGTGGGTACTATCAGTATCATCCCCATTTCACAGATAAGAAGAATAAGAAGCAAGATATTCAGTAGCTTAATTCAAGGTTAGACCATTAGTAAGTGGTGGGGCAGGGATTTAAACCCAGGCAGTTTAGCTCCAGAGTCCAACCTCTTAGCAACTACATCACACCCCTTTCGTCTGGATAAAAGATAAAACTGGGCCGGATGTGGTGGCTCATGACTGTAATCCTAGCACTCTGGGAGGCTGAGGCTGGTGGATTGCTTGAGCTCAGGATTTCAAGACGAGCCTGAGCAAGAGCAAGAGCAAGACCTAGTCTCTACTAAAAGTAGAAAAATTAGCCAGGCATAGTGGCACAGGCCTGTAGTGGGAAACTGATACAAAAGAATTGCTTGAGCCCAAGAGTTTGAGGTTGTTGTGAGCAATGACACCATGGCACTCTACCCAGAGTGACTGAGTGAGACTCTGTCTCTCATAAAAAACAAAACAAAATGAAAAGGATAAAACTGTAGAAAATCCAGGAGTCCTTTTTAAGGAGAAAGTTCCACTTAGAGCTGGATTTTTGCCTGTCTGCAATGTGCCCTACTCATAATCTACACTATTAGACATGTAATTCTTCCTTCTGTTAAGCAAATGCTTATAAGGGCCATTCCATCTGGGAAGCCGAGCCAGTCCCTCACATTATATAGAGTTGATCCCTGGTAAAAGTAACAGAAACATCGATAGAATTCCCTACCTATCTTCCTCTTACCTATCCGTATTACATGTCATTATAGTTATTTGTTTAGATGACTTTTTCCAGTACTAGAATTTAAGCTCATAGAAAGAAAGGGTGATCTCTTCTTAACAATTTTTTTCTTGGATATTAGCATAGTTACTGACATACAGCTGATACTTAACACATATTTGTTGAAATGAAATTACATGCCATTGCCAAGGAAAGCCAGCTTAAAAGCAACAATTTCAGCCTTCATTATTAAACACACAGTTAACTGCAGTTTTTATGCTAATACAATTTTTAACAATGAAAACATTTTAGATGGTTTCTTGACTTCTCTCTTTAATTCCTCTTATTAAATGGGTACAAAAGTCTGAAGAAGTCTTCCCCAGAAATGCCTCTCACATCGAGGTCATCACCACTCCACCCCTCATCCAAGCCAGCCTGGACACCAGCAACAGTTCCCTACTCTTCTGCCGCTGGCCACTCCCCAGCCCATTCTTCCTCTACTGGTCAACAGAGCCAACTCCTTAAGAGGCAAACCCTATATCTCCTTACTACCTGAATTTAAAAATATACATTGATTCTACTGTGTAAAGGGCAAAATCCAAACTCTTAAGCACGGCATCTGAGAATGACAGATTTAGTCTAGCCACATACTCTTCTTTACACACCTTACCCATGTGCAGCCAAGCCAAGCGTCTCTGTTCCTTAAGTCGGGGCCTCGAACCTCTAATATGCCCTCTGTCTGAAACAATCTTTTGTTGCTGAAATCCTACTCACACATCAAGATCCAATCCAAATGCTGTCTTGGACGCTTTCCCAGCTCTTCCACACAGGACACTCCCAGGCTCCGCTGTTTGCACACCTTGTCTGCGTTAGTATCATCCAGTAGTGATTGTGTCCCTCCCCACGTAGAATACCCTCAGAGCTCGGGACAGCAGGCTTGGGAGGTAGTCTAGCCTTTCTGTTGCTGACAATTGACCATTTTTACTTTAGTCAAACCGTACTGAGCAAAATCAGCTGTAGTCAATTAAAAGATCTTATTATCATTTTTCTATCTTCTTGTTTCAGAAAAAGCTTGGGCACAGTAATCCTGTGATGTTTATAGTTGGCACTTTCTAAGAAAAAATGCCCACAACTGCCCAAGGCCGGTCCTTATAGATTGCTCAATTCTTTCTTACATACACAGTCTATTCAGAGATCTTTATGGTTAGAGAAACTTACAGAAATTGAGCAACCACATTGTTCTCTAGTGCAAAACTTACACGCTACCTACCAGAGGAAGGAGCTACAGAGCAATGCTTAACAATGGCTAGATGGGAAAACCTGGAGTCGCCCCAGAATACCACATTGTACCGTATTTTCAGACCAGGAGGCTAGGAGATGGGGCTGAGACCAGAGGCTGGGGCATGCAGAGTGGGTGCACGTGTTAAAATAAACAGCCCTCAGCCAGAAGCTAACTGGTCTCCCAGACTAGGAACCCGACACAGAGTTGGCTGAGTGGATGAAGATGGTAAAGCCCACCCACAGACCAGAAACTGACTTCAGTTGGCTAGTCAGCTATCTAGGTCACCTTCCATAAACTTTGCCTAATTACAATATCATTTGCATTGGGGTTTGTTTTGTTTTTTGAGACAATCTCACTCTGTTGCCCCAGGCTAGAGGGCTGGGGCCTCATAGCTTACAGCAACTCAAACTCCTGGATACAAGTGAGCCTCTTGCCTCAGCCTCCCAAATAGCTGAGACTACAGGCACCACAACATCCATCTATTTTGTTAGGTGGGGTTTCTCTCTCATGCTCAAGCTGGACTGAAATTCCTAAACTCAGGTGAGCCACCCACCTTGGTCTCCCAGATTACTAGGATTACAGGCGTGAGCCACTGCACCCAGGCTGCACTGTGGTTTTGAAAGTTGTCCACCATTGAATCTACAGTGCATCTTAGAATGGGTACAGGCAAAACTTACTAAATGCAGAATACAAATGCCTACATACAGTAACTAAGAAAATGCCATGAAGGCTACGTTGAACAGTTTGATGAGAATATTTCAGATTGTATATGAAACCTGCATATTGTACCCCTTGATTGCACTAATGTACACAGCTATGATTTAACAATAAAAA
>CAUYPK010050129.1:0-24619 GCA_963574355.1 Loris lydekkerianus | reverse complement strand
AAAAAAAAAAAAAAAAGAAATTATTCCTTGCATCTTCTCAGACTATCATGGAATAAAAGTTGAACTCAGTAACAACAGGAATCTGCATACACATACAAGAATATGGAAGCTAAATAACCTAATGCTGAAGGATAGATAGGTTACAGACGAGATTAATAAGGAAATCACTAAATTCTTGGAACAAAACAACAATGAAGACAAAAATTATCAGAAGCTCTGGGATACTGCAAAATTTCCTAACAGGGAAATTTATAGCACTGCAAGCCTTTCTCAAAAAACAGATAGAGAGGAAGTTAATAACTTAATGGGACTTCTCAAGCAACTGGGAAGGAAGAACATTCCAACCCAAAACCCAGTAGAAAATAAAGAAATAACCAAAGTCAGAGCAGAATTAAATGAAATTGAAAACAAAAGAATTATACAACAGATCAATAAATCAAAAAGTTGCTTTTTTGAAAAGGTCAATAAAATAGATAAACCTTTGGCCAACCTAACCAGGAAAAGAAGAGTAAAATCTCTACATACTTTCATCAATCAGAAATGGTAAAAATGAAATAACAACAGACCCTTCAGAAATTCAAAAAATCCTTAATGAATATTACAAGAAACTTTACTCTCAGAAATATAAAAATCTGAAAGAAATCAACCAATAATTAGAAGTATGCCACCTACCAAGACTTAGCCAGAATGAAGTGGAAATGTTGAACAGGTCTATATCAAGTTCTGAAATAGCATCAACTATATAAAATCTCCCCAAAAACAAAAGCCCAGCACCAGATGGCTTTATGTCAAAATTCAATCAAACCTTTAAAGAAGAACTAGTACCTATATTACTAAACCTATTCCAAAATATAAAAAAAGAAGGAATACTACCCAACACATTCTATGAAGCAAACATACCTTGATCCCTAAACCAGGGAAAACCCAAAAAGAAAAAAAAATTATAGACCAATATCACTAATGAATATTGATGCAAAAATACTCAATAAGATCTTAACAAACAGAATCCAACAACACATCAAAAAAATTATGTACCATGACCAAGTGAAATTTATCCCATGGTCTCAAGGCTGGTTCAATATACGTAAATCTATAAATGTAATTCAACACATAAACAAACTAAAAAATAAAGACCATATGATTCTCTCAATTGATGCAGAAAAAGTTTTGATAATATCCAGCATCCCTTCATGATCAGAACACTTATGAAAATTGGTATAGAAGGGACATTCTTAAACTGATAGAAGCCATCTACAGCAAACCCACAGCCAATATCATATTGAATGGAGTTAAACTGAAATCATTTCCACTTAGATCAGGAACAAGGCAAGGTTGTTCATTGTCTTCATTGCTCTTTAACATTGTAATGGAAGTTTCAGCCATTGCAATTAGGGAAGAAAAGGCAATCAAGGGTATCTACATAGGGTCAGAAGAGATCAAACTTTCACTCTTCACAGAAGACATAATCGTATATCTGGAAAACACTAGGGATTCTACTACAAAACTTTTAGAAGTGATCAAGGAATACAGAAATATCTCAGGCTACAAAATCAACACCCATAAATCTGTAGCCTTTATATATACCAACAATAGCCAAGCCAAACAAACAGTCAAGGACTCTATTCCTTTCACAGTAGTGCCAAAGAAGATGAAATAATTGGGAGTTTATCTAACAAAGGATGTGAAAGATCTCTATAAAGAGAACTATGAAACTTTAAGAAAAGAAATAGCTGAAGATGTTAACAAATGGAAAAGCATACCATGCTCATAGCTGGGAAGAATCAACATCATTAAAATTTAAATACTACCCAAAGAAATATATAATTTTAATGCAATTCCTATCAAAGCTACATTGTCATATTTTAAAGATCTTGAAAAAATAATACTTAGTTTTATATTTAATCAGAAAAAACCTTGAATAGCCAAAACATTACTTAGCAATAAAAACAAAGCAGGAGGAATCACGCTACCAGACCTGAGACTGTACTATAAATCAATAGTGACCAAAACAGCATGGTACTGGCACAAAAACAGAAAAGTAGATGTCTAAAACAGAATAGAGAACCAACAGATGAATCCAGCCACTTACCATTATTTGATCTTTGATAAGCCAATTAAAAACATTCAGTGGGGAAAAGATTCTCTATTTAACAAATGGTGCTGGGTGAACTGACTGGCGATCTGTAAAAGACTGAAACTAGACCCACACCTTTCACCATTAACTAAGATGGAGTCTCACTGGATAAAAGATTTAAACTTAAGACATGAAACTATAAAAATACTTGAAGAAAGTGCAGGGAAAACTCTTAAAGGATTTGGCCTGGGTGAATATTTTATGAAGAGGACTCCCCAGGCAATTGACACAGTATCAAAAATACACTACTGCAACCTGATCAAACTAAAAATTTTCTGTACTGCCAAGAATATAGTAAGTAAAGCAAGTAGACAGCCCTCAGAATGGGAGAAAATATTTGTAGGTTATACCTCCAATACCTTCAGAATCCACAGAAAACGCAAATGTATTAGCAAGAAAAGAACAAGAGATCTCATCTCAGGGTGGGCAAAGGACTTGAAGAGAAACTTCTCTAAAGAAGATAGATGCACAATCTACAGACCCATGAAAAAAAACTCATCATCCTTAATCATCAGAGAAATGCAAATCAAAACTACTTTGAGATATTACCTAACCCCAGTAAGAGTAGCCCACATAACAAAATTCCAAAACCAGAGATTTTGGCATGGATGCCGAGTAAAGGGCACACTTCTACACTGCTGGTGGGAATGCACACTAAAGTGTTCCTTTTGGAAGAATGTTTGGAGAATACTTAGAGAGCTAAAAATACACCTGCCATTCGATCCTATAATTCCTTTACTAGGTATATACCCAGAAGACCAAAAATCATAATATAACAAAAACATCTGTACCAGAATGTTTATTGCAGCTCTATTCCTAATTGCTAAGTCATGGAAGAAGCCCAAGTGCCCATCGACCCACGAATGGACTAGCAAATTGTGGTACAAGTATACCATGGAATATTATGCAGCCTTAAAGAAAGATGGAGACTTTACCTCTTTTACGCTTACATGGATGGAGCTGGAACATATTCTTCTTAGCAAAGTATCTCAAGAATGGAAGAAAAAGAATCCAATGTACTCAGCCCTACTATGAAGCTAATTCATAGCTTTCATTTGAAGGCTATAAATAGCCTTCTATAGCACAAGACTATGGGGAAAGGGCTAAGGGAGGGGAAGGGAGGGGGAGGTTAGAGTGGAGGGAGGGTAATGGGTGGGGCCACACCTACAGTTCGTCTTAGAATAGGTACAGGTGAAACCTACTAAATGCAGAATACAAATGTCTACATACAATAACTAAGAAAATGCCATGAAGGCTACATTGAACAGTTTGATGAGAATATTTTAGATTGTATATGAAACCAGCACATTGTACATCTTGATTGCACACATGTACACAGCTATGATTTAACAATAAATAAATAAAAGAAAGAAAGAAAGAAAGACAGAAAGAAAAGGCTGGGCACTGTGGCTCACCCCTGTAATCTTAGCATTCTGAGAGGCTGAGTTGGGAAGATTGCTTGAGCTGAGGAGTTTAAGACCAGCCTAAAGAAAAATGAGGACCAGATGAAGTACATACAAAAAAGAGAAAAATTAGTCAGGCCTGGTGGTGCATGCCTGTAGTTTCAGCTACTTGGGAGGCTGAGGCAGGAGAATCACTTGAGCCTAAGACTTTGAGGTTGCAGTAGCTATGATGACCCCACAGCACTGTAGCCAGGGGATCAGAGCAAGATCTATCTAAAAAAAAAAAAAAAAAAAAAATCCCCTAAACAAAAAATAAAAACAAGATACAAAAAACTCCCCAAACCAAACCAAAACACCAAAAGACATATAAAATGTTTTTACAATAAAAAGAGACAGAATTACAAACAGAAAAGCAATATAGCAAATGACAACAAAAACTTTATGCTAATAAAGATGGGAAAAATTGGCTTGGTACCCATGCAGAGTGGTTATGGCACCAGCCACATGTACCGAGGCTGGAAAGTTTCAACTCGGCCAGGGCCAGCAAGACAACAATGACAACTGTTTAAGAAAAAACAGCTGGGCATTTGGTGGGTGCCTGTTGTCCCAGCTACTTGGGAGGCTGAGGCAGGAGAATGGCTTAAGCCCAAGAGTTTGAGGTTGCTGTGAGCTGTGATGCTACAGCACTCTACCAAGGGTGACATAATGAGACTCTGTCTCAAAAAAAAAAAAGGGGGGGGGGGAAATTTAATGAACAATAATAAACCAAAATTATCTTAAAATGAAAGCATATTGAATAAATAAGCAACAATAATAATAAGCTTCAGAAGTAAGTGCAGATGATTAATAAATCTACATTGTAGTGGCCAGAGTCCATTTGCTGGTAGTGACTGTTATTAAAATAAATTGCTAGTTAAAAATCTCCACACCCAAGAGTTATCACACCCAGAAAAATTTGCAGGCAAGTTTTACTGAACTGTCAAAGGATTGGTAATTTTAACTCTATGTGAATTGTTTTAAATGACAGCTCATTTCACAAAGTTGGAATAACCTTGATATCAAAATTGTAAGTAGTTAACTTATAGGTATGGACACCAAAGAAATCTCAAACAAAATGTTTGCATATCATGTATTTATAAGTTAGCCTCTAAAAATATATTAGTATGAATCTTTACATTAACAAATTAAAGAAAATGCTGTATACTGATTTTTAATAGGTGCATAAAAAACATTTGAAACATTTTAATACTTATTCATGATTGAAAATAAACTCTTAACAAACTAGGAATAAAAGTAACTCTCTTAACTTGACAAATCATGCCCTTTAAATACTATAGCAAGCACCATATTTAATAACTAAAAGTCCAAAGAAACTGTGCTTACTTTTATAATTCAATATAGATTAGCCACAGTCAATAAAATAAGAAAGAAATTAAACTGTAGGAATTAAAACAAAAAATATAAAACCATTTTATTTACAGATGTATTATTGCACATATAGTACATAGAAAATTCAAAGTAATTTAAAGCAAATGAGAAATAAAAGAAGTCAGCAAACTTGTTGGTTAAAAGATTTATATACAAAAATTAATAACCTTCCCTTATACCAGTAATTATCACTATGTTATAGAATAATATGATGTTCATATTAGCAACAAAACCCAAAAGGTATGTAGAAATAAATCTTATTAAAGGTAAAAGATGTATAAGCCCTTCATAGAGAACAATGTTAAACATATTGAAGGCCAAATTATTCCTGAAGTGGAGAGATATATGGTGTTTCTAGATTATTAAAATTAAGCAGTAAAATATATCATCGTTATATATTACTTCATAAATTCAATGCAATTCTGATAACAATCCCAGCAGGGTATTTCATGAACTTAACAAGGTGCTCCTAAAATTAATATGAAATTAAAAAAAAAAAAAAAGAGTAAGATACTTTAAAAACAGAAGAAGTTTAGGAACCTTTTCTAAGTAAAAAAATCAAACTGATTGTGAAGGTATAGGTACTAATATGCACAGGCTATTGACTTGAAAAGAAACAATTAGGCTATTGAAATAGAATGCAGAACCTGAAACAAAAAACAAATTCATGGCGATGATGATTATGATGAGAGGGGTGTGTGTGTGATACACATAAGTCATCACAGAAATTACAGTTCTTATGATAAATGTGAGAAAGATGGGCTCTTTGGCATATTTTTCTGTGTCAATTGACTAATTATGCATTTGGGGGAAAACTGTCAATAATTCACTTTCTATAAAAAACAAATTGCATTGTTGTTTTAAATTGAATTTCCCTAATTATTAATGATCTTGAGCATTTTATTCATATTTCTTGCCAGTTGTATATCATCTTTTGAAAAAAAGCCTGTTCATGTTGTTTGCCCAATTTCTTTTATATTTATTTATTTATTTATATTGTTGGGGATTCTTTGAGGGTACAAGAAACTAGGTTACACTGATTGCATTTGTTAGGCAAAGTCCCTCTTGCAACCGTGTCTTGCCCCCAAAAGATGTGTTTGCCCAATTTTCAAATGTTTTTTTTGTTGCTTGTAGATTCTGTGTATTAGTCATTTGCCAGATGCATAGTTTATGAATATTCTCTCCCATTCTGTAGATTGTTTGCTCGGTTGATTATTTCTTTTGCCTGTAGAAGCTTTATAGTTTAATTAAGTCCCATTTGTCTATTTCTGATTTTTGTATTTGCTTTGGGGGTCTTAGTCATAAATTCTTTGCCTAGGCCATTGTCCAAAAGTTTTTTCTAGGTTTCTTTGAGATTTTTTTTTTTTTTTTATTAAATCATAGCTATGTACATTAATGCAATCACGGGGTACAGTGTGCTGGTTTTATATACAATTTGAAATGTTTTCATCAAACTGGTTAACATAGCCTTCACGGCATTTTCTTAGTTATTGTGTTAAGACGTTTATATTCTACACCTAGTAAATTTCACATGTACCCTTGTAAGATGCACCATAGGGTGTGGTGCCACCAATTACTCTTCCTCCATCCATCCTCTCCCCTCTTCTCCATCTATCTCCCCCCCCCCTTCTTCACTTTACCTCTTACATGTTTACATGAATAGAGTTGGAACATATTCTTCTTAGAAAAATATCTCAAGAATGGAAGAAAAAGTATTCAATATACTCAGTCTTACTATGAAACCAATTTATAGCTTTCTTATGATAGCTATAACCCAATTATACTCTTTGAGAATTTTTATGCTTTCAGGTTTTACATTGAGTCCTTAATTCATCTTGAGTTAATTTTTGTATATGGTGAGGGATAGGGATCCGCTTTTGTTGTTCTGCATATGGCTATCCAAGTTTCCTAGCTCCATTTATTTAATTGAATGTCATTTCAGCAGTGTATGTTTTTGTCTGCTTTGTCAAAGATCAGTTGGTTATAGATATCTGGCTTTATTTCTGGGTTCTCCATTCTATGTTTCTGTCTTTATGTCATGCTATTCTGGTTACTATAGCCCTGTAGTATAATTTCAGGTCAAGTAATGTGATGCCTCTAATTTTGTTCTTTTGGCTTAGAAATGCTTTGGCTATTTGGCTTTTTCGGTTCCATATAAATTTCAGAATTGTTTTTCCTTAATCTGTGCAAAATGACATTGGCATTTTGATAGGAATTGCTTGAATCTGTCGATTTCTTTGGGCAATGGTCATTTTTATAATGTTGTTTTTTAAATAGATGAACTGGGGTGTTTTTCCATTTGTTTATGTCATTTATGATTCTTTCATTAGTGATTTATAGTGTTCCTTGTAGAAGTCTTTAACCCTCTTGGTTAGGTATATTCTTGTGTATTTTAAATTATTTTTTTGGTAGCCACTGTAAATGGGATTAAGTTCTTAATTTTGGTTTCAGTTTGGTCATTGCTGGTATATAGAAATACTGCTGATTTGTATACTTTGATTTTGCAACCTAAGACTGCACTTAATTCATTTATCAAATCTAGAAGGGCTTTTATTTGAAGCACCTTTAGTCCTTTCTAAGTGTAAGATTATATCATCAACAAAGAGATTGATAATAACAACAAATAGCATCCTCTTTTTAGATTTGGATGCTCCTAATTTCTTTCTTGTCTGATTGCTCTGGGTAGGACTTCCAGTACTATGTTGAATAGAAGTGAAAATAGGCACCCTTGTCTTCTTCCAGTTCTTAGGGGGAACTTTACTCCATTCACTGTGATGTTGGCTATGGGTTTGTCATTTATGGCTTTTACTATCTTGATGTATGTTCCTTCTACACTTAGTTTGTTGAGTATTTTTATCATGAGGGAATGCTGGATTTTATTGAATGATTTTTATGCACTTATTGAAATTATCATACAGTTTTTGTTTTTATTTCTGCTTTGTGGTGATTCACAATTATATACTTGTCTATGTTAAACCATCCTTACATCTCTGGGATAAAATCTACTTGATAGTGGTCTATTACCTTTTTGATGTGCTGTTAAATGTGATTTGCTAGTATTTTAGTAAGGATTTTTGCTTCTACTTTTGGGAGGGATACTGGTCTGTACTTTTCTTTTTTTGTTGTGTCCTTTCCTGACTTTGGTATCCGGGTGATAATTGACTTTGCAGAATGAGTTAAGGAGAGTTCCCTCCTCAATCTTTTGGAAAGGAAGATTGTTTATTACCGGTTCAACATCACTATTCATTATGGGTCTGTTCAGGATTTAGATTACTTTCCAAGTTCATGCTTGTGACATTATACATTTCTAGAAATTTATTAATTTCCTCTAGATTTTCTAGTTTGTAGGCAGAGAGATGTTCATAGCTATCTCAGATGACCTTTTGTATTTCTGTGGTATCAGTTGTAAGTCTTCTCTTTCATTTCTGATTGAGCTTTCTTTAATCCTGTCTTGTTTTCTTGGTTAATCTAGCTAGTTAGGTCTATTAGTTTTGTTAGTTTTTTCCAAAGAACCAACTTTTTCTTTTTGTCAATCTCTTGTTGGTTTTTGTTTGTTTGTTTGTTTTGTTTGTTTCATTCTGTTTAGTTCTTCTCTGATCTTTGTGTTTTTATTTATTTATTTTTTTGAGACAGTGTCTTACTTTGTTACCCTTGGTAGAGTGCTGTGGCATCACAGCTTACAGAAACCTCAAACTCTTGAGCTCAAGTAATCCTCTTGCCTCAGCCTCCCCAGTAGCTGGAACTACAGGCTCCTGGCACAACGCCCAGCTATTTTTAGAGACAGGGTCTCACACTTGCTCAGGCTGGTCTCAAACTCCTGAGCTCAGACAATTCACCCGCCTAGGCCTCTCAGAGTGCTGGAATTACAGTGTGAGCCCCTGCACCTGGTCTTCTCTAATCTTTGTTATTTATTTTCTTCTTCTAGTTTTGGGTCTGGTGTTTTCTCATTTTTCTAGTTCTTTGGATATGATGTTATTAATTTGTGATTATTATTTTTTTTTATGTAGGCATTTATAAATTTTCTACGTGGCATGCATTTCCTATGAATGCACTTTTTCTGCATCCCAGAGGTTTTGATAAGTTATGTCACTATCATCATTTAAAAATTTTTTTAAATTTCCATCTTGATTTCATTGTTGACTCAAAGATCATTCAGAAGATGTTTATTTTCCATGTATTTGTATGTTTTAAATTAAATTAAATTAAATTATTTATTTTTAATATTTAATTTTTAGTATTTATTTTTTTGTAGACAGAGCCTCACTCTGTTGCCCAGGCTAGAGTGCTGCAGCTTCAACCTAGTTCACAAGATCTCCAAACTTCTGGGCTTAAGCAATCCTCCTGCCTCAGCTCCCCACTAGCTGGGACTACAAATACATGCCTCCACATCAGGCTAATTTTTCTATTTTTAGTAGAAATAGGGTCTAGCTTTGCTTAGGCTGGTCTCAAACTCCTGAGCTCAAGCAATCCACCAACCTCAGCCTGCCAGAGCGCTAGGATTACAGCTGTATTTGTAGTGTAGTGCTAGGATTACACTAGCTATATTTGTAGTGTTCAGAGTTCCTCTTGTAGTTAATTTTCACCTTTATTCCACTGTGGTCTGAGAAGATACCTGACAGGATTTCTATTTTTTTAATTTATTGAGACTTATTTTGTGACTGAATATATGATCTACCTTGGAAAATGTTCCATGTGCTGGTGAGAAAAATACATATTCTGCAGTGGTTGGATAGAACATTCTATAAATATTTGTTAGGTCCATTTATTTTAGAGTCAAGTTTAACTCTAATATTTCATTGCTGATTTTCTGCCTTAAGGATTTGTCTCATGCTGTTAGTGGAGTTTTGAAATCTTCCACTATTACTGTGCTATTGTGTCTTTCTTAGGTCTAGTAGTGTTTGTTTTATGAACCTGAGTGCTCCAGTGTTAGGTGCACACATGTTTATGATTGTTTTATCTTCTTGTTGAATTAACCCTTTATTATGATAGAATGTTTGGCTTTGTTTTATTTTGCTATTGTTGATTCAAAAATCTGCTTTTTCTGTGATAAGTATAGCTATTCCTGCTCACTTTTGATTTCCAGAAGTGGAAATATTTTATCCATCCCTTTATCTCGAGCTATAAAAATCTTTACCTGTTAAGTGAGTGTCTTGAAATCAGAAGATATTTAGACTCTGGTTTGTTTTTCACTCAGACAAACTGTATCTTGTAAGTGGGCATTTAGTCTATTTATAGGTATTTATATTCAAAGGCATCAATGCTGTGCAAGGTTCTTTTCCTTTGGTAATGTTAATAATTACAAAGTTGCTTTGTATTCTTAATTATGAAGTTGTTTTTATAGGACCTGTGAGTTTAATGGTTTCATGTGTTTTTATAATGGTGAGTATCTACCCACCTTTTGTTTCCATGTTTAGAACTTCCTTGTGCATTTCTTGTAGGGCCAGTCTAGTGATGACACATTCCCTCAGCATTTCCTTACCTGAAAAAGACTTTATTTTTATTTCATTTATGAAGCTTTTTTAACAGGATACAAAATTTGTGGCCAAAAATTCTTTCCTTTGAGAATATTTAAAATAGAACCCAAGTATCTCCAGTATCTCAGCAAAAAACTTGCAAGTATGTTGGGGTTTCCTTTATAGGTCATTAGTTGTTTTTGTCTTACTGATTTAAAATGTTTTTCCCTTCATGTTGACTTTAGATAGTTTGATGAGTATATTCTAGGTGTACACTTTCTTGAAATGTATCTTTCTGGTGTTCAGTGAGCCTCTTCTATCTGGATGTCTATGCCTCTTTCAAGACTGGGGAAGTTTTATTCAATTATTTCCCCAGATAGTTTTTCCACACTCTTTACTTACTCTTCACCTCCTTCAGGAATACCTATAACTCATAGGTTTAGATGTATTACATAATTCCGTATTTCTCAAAGACTTTGTCATTTTTTTTGTCATTCTTTATTTTTGGTTTGTGTGCTTCCTTTTGACTGACTGCGTTAATTCAGAAGACCTGTCTTTAAGCTCTGATATTCCTCCTTTGACTTGGCTTGTTCTATTATCTGAGATTTCAACTACATTTTTGAATTTCAATAGTGCATCTTTTATTTCCATAAGTTCTGTTTGTTTTATAAAAATATCTAGCTCTTTAGTAAAATTTTCATTCATGTCCTGATTTTTTTTTTTATTGCTTTGTGTTGGTTTTCAATAGTTTCTTGGATTTCATTGACATTCTTTATAATCCATATTTTAAATTCTTTATCTTTTATTTCAGAATTTTCCTTTTGGTTGGGATCCATTTCTAGAGAGCTAGTGAGATCCTTTCAGGGTGTCTAAACAGTCTTTTTATTTATTTATTTATTTATTACTGCCAGTGTTCCTATACTGGTTTCTTCTTATCTGGGGAATCTGTAACTTCTTATTTTTTAATTCACTTTCTTTTTTTTTTAAATTTTATTCATGTATTTTTTTTATTATAGATAAAAATATGCACCATAGATGTTTTGGATACGGATTTTTAATTTTTAAATTTTGTTAATATTATTATTTTTACCCCTTAAGGGTGTATCTTTTATGTATGTATGTTTATTTATCTTAGACTTTCAGCAGTTTTTTGGTGCCAAGGCTCTGTGTGGTTATAGATAGCATCTTTGCTGTGGCTTTCTCAGGTGTTAGTCATAGTGGTGATGTACAGAGCCACAGTTCAGCCGGCCAGCCAGGAGGTGGTGCTTATGTGTAGGAGCTAGCTGCAGCAGGCATGAGGAATATGTGCTTGGTCTCAGTTTGCTCAGCCAGTGAGGTCATCTGCTTTGTGCCTGAGGTCCCACCTTCTCTGGTGGAGGGGGTCAAAGCTGGGCAGTGCTGGGCCACCAAGCTCACCCTTGTACATACCGTGATAGGTTGCTTGGAGGAAATCTCAAAACAGAGCAAGCATAGGCTTGCTCCATTTTGAGAATAAGGCACTGCATCTTTCACTCCCTGTCCTGGGACCCTGCCAGAAGAAAGGAGGAACTTGTGAACACAATGGCTGCAGGGGGCTAAACTGTAAAGGACCAGAACAGTCTCAGCAGAAAGCCAGCTGGAACCTTACCTGACAATAGTAGCTAGCTCACCAAAGTAAATTCTCCCCCTCCTACCCTACCTAAAACCTTTAAAAGATAAGCACTCTTGTTCTTTGTGGCTGATGCCTATTGAATCTCAGCCCGCCTTGACTGAGGCACTAAATAACTTTAGCTATTGCTCTACATGCAGCTTTGTGTCTTGATTGAGTAGACTGCTACCTTACACTCCAGTGATGAACAGAAGTGTAAGCCCTGACAAAGGTGACAGGGGAAGCTTGTGAATTGCACTAAGATCTCCATGGAGTGAGCAAGAGAGGCGGGAGGGACTGCACAGGCTCCATAGCCTGGATAGGCAAATATATGATCCACTTCTCTGTCTCACCACCGTCCCGGGGACTACCAGTTCAGATAGACACTGTCATTTTCCTTTAGTCCTTAATGTAGTTAAGGGCTGCCTGTCCCAAAGCTCCATGCCCAGATGGCCTTTAGGTGAAGCTTCTCTCAGCTTTGTTGGTTATTGAAGGATGCTGCTGCTCCTTAGAAGGAGGATGTGGGTCTGTGCAAGCTTGGGCATGGTGGGCATGCTGTCAGTGGGGGTAGTGCAGCCAACCCTAAATGTCTTGGATGACTGTCCCCTCTGCATCTGAGCCAGCGCCACCTGAGAACACCTGTAGCTGTGTCAGCAACAGTAGGGGTGAGAAGAGAATTCTCATCTCTAGGTCCATTCCTGGGTACCAGTGCTACCTGGTCACTGGGGTAGAACTACACTTTTCCCCTATAGACCCCAGCATTGGACCTGCATCTATGCTGAGCTCACAAATGGAGAGCTCTTGAGTGGAAGAGAATGTGCCCTTTGGTCTCCTTTGTCCCAAAGGGCACCCAGCATGCTACACTCTCCTCTGCCTAGGGATAGCCTGCCATGAGAGTTAAACTCCAGGAATCCTACTGTTGCTCTGGGAGGCTTGGCCCCCTCGGCCTGAGGCTTCTACAGCCTAAGTGGGTTCTGAGGAATGTTTGTGGAGGATCATGCAACTCTGAGACTTAAAGGCTGAGATTCCATGAGCAGGGCAGCTGCACAGACACTGCCTCTCTTTGTAGGGAGGGCAATGGGCCACCCCCTCTGTGCAATCCTGGTGCAGTGGGCACACTGTTAGTGGGGGGTGCGACTGCCCCTAAAAACCTTGCCCAGCACACCCAAGGGAGCAGTCATGGCTATGTCCACAATAGTGGGTGGTGAAAGGAAGAGATGTTTCAGACTGTGTCCCTTCCCAGGCACAGTGTCATTTGTCTTCTGGTGTGGAGCCATTCTTCTCCCCTGTGGAATACAGCACTGTGGCCAGTTTTCTGCTGGGAGGGGTGCAGACACCTTGGCTCACAAGCAGGGAGCTCTCAGGCAGAGGAGGGTGTGTGCTCTGGTTTCCTTTGTTCTAAGAGTTCCTTTGTCAGCTGCACTTTCCCTTCCCCTAGAGATGCCTGCCCTGTGGGTAGGAACTTCAAAAATCCATTCACTCCCCTGGGTCCTATTGGATATTTGTGATTGATGCAGTCCAATCACAGGTGCTGAGGAATGTTTGTGGGTGATCCAGCAATACAGAGGCAGAAAGGCTGAGACTCCATTGCCAGGACAGAGGTCCACACTGGGTGCACAAGCAGTGTGGTGCCAGCTGCCTCAGCTTGGGTCTGGAGGGAGGGTGAGGGAGACTGTGTGAGTGAGTCTTGCAGTCTTCCCTAAGAAGTTCTCAAATTGCTGATTACAGCAGTGCTTGGGCTCATGTGGGTGGAGGGGCTCTCTAACAGTTTGGGAGCCTGCAGGCTGCTCAGGGAGTGTTACCAGTCACTGTCCACCTGAATGGCCATTCCATGCAGGGCACTGTCGGTCAGGTTCTAACAAGGCCCGATGAGCCTATGTGGGGACAGGCTAAAAAAATTATAAAGGAAAAAAGTGTTGAAGCATTTGTAAGGGGTACGAATGTAAATAGCCTGTCTCCTTATCTTGGAAGCTGAAGACAGCCACAAAAATAAAATGCTTAACCAGTTTTGAGCAAGTTAAAAGATTAGATTAGAAAGCAGCCGTTTGGGCTGGTTGGAATAGATTAGCAGTATACATTAAAATATAATTAACATCTCCCTCCTTCGACAGTATATGTTCCCTTTTAAAAGTTAATTCTAGCCCAGACCCTTTACCCACATTAATCCCCTTTGTTCTTACCCATGACCACCAATATGTACGTGGGGACATAGCTTTGAGGAGGAATCTGTTAGATGTATACGATGATGAGTAATTACATTGCTGATGTTTGCTTTTACTGTAAGAACAAAAGGTAACAAAGGGAAAGAGGGAGCAGAGCAGTTCTTTGGGGCGATAGCCCTGCTGCTGTCCGGAATCACTGGCTTATCTGTAAATAAAAGTGAAACTGTTGATATCTCATCGACTTCTTCACTGATTGGGTTGGGTGACAGGAGTTTGGACTCCTTGGTCTGGCAATGGGGTGAGGTGAGCAAAAAGAAAACACCTACCCTCTCTTTCCACAGGACTCCAAGTTCCTCAAGGATCTATTTCCTTGTTATTCAGCACCCAGGTTCTTCCCTTGGTCCTCTGGTAGGTTCTGGCACTCTCCCCTCAGTAGTACATTGGGGACATGCTTGTTCCCCTATGACTTGGCTCTTCATTCTCAGGAGCACTGGTGTCTGATGTCTCTGGAAAGCCATCTTGGGCAAAAACTCTCTGTGCAATTCTACACACTAATTAAAATAACCCAGAGTTGCATATGCAAGCGTGAAAACATATCAAATACATAAGTTATAAAATATTAAGCAAAATTCACAGGTAATAGAAAATTATGTTACATGGGATACCATTTGTTAATGTTTTTAAAATTCTATGAAAAATAATAAATATTAATGTACATGCATATTCAGCAAGAGTATAATGCAAACAGTAAGGATGTGAATTAATTTCAGGACAATTATTGCCTCTGGGAATGGAAGGGATAAAATGAGATTAGGAAGGAGTATATTAGAGGCTTCTACTCTAATATTGTTTTTTTTTTTTTTTTTTTTTAACAAAAGACTGAGAGCCAAAATGGCAAATTGTCAGAGTTTGTGAAAGCTGCCGGTGTGTACGTAGATGCATAGGTGTGTTATCATTCTCTACAGCTTTCTCTAACTTAAAACTAGTTCATCATAAAAATTACATGAGATAGTTTTTAAAAAGAATACATTTTAAAGACTTGGTAAAAATATTATAATCTAATAAAAGTACAAGCAAGGGATTCTGCTCCTACGTGTGAACTGGAAATACAGCTTACTGTACTGACAAATACAGTACTGTACTGTACTGACAAAAACAGCTTTGGAGTAAGACGACCTGGGTTCAAATCCTAACTGGGCTATTTTTTAGCTATGTAACTTTGAGCAATAACTCAAGGTCATTGGACTTCTGTTTCCACATCTGTGAAATAAGAATCACAATATTTGCTTTACAGCATTAGTATGAGAGTCAAAGTGACATTACAAGGTTGGACAATTAAGTTCGTGAACTCATCCTAGAAAAAGTGCTACATACCTTACGGCTACATATCACTGTAGTCATTTTTGAATGACTTGGGATGCTATGCATTGATGCCAGTGCCTAGTCCACCCCACAAAGCACCTTTTCTAGGATGAATTCATGAATTTAATTATGAGACCTCGGATGACAATAGCTCTGACAGCACTCCAGAAAATAAGTTCCAAAATTGCTTTGGAGGGTGGATTAGGCCCTGGCGTCAGCATATAACTTCCCAAGGGGAGTACTTTGGAGGTGACCGTAGTGATATTCAGCAGTGAGGTGTGTCATGCTTTTTCTAGGATGAGTTTGTGAACTTAATTGTCAGACCTCATATATGCCAAGTGTCTGGCAGAGCTGGAGCTCTATAAGCTGTAGGCTCATGTCCTTCAGTGCAGATTTGCATTCCCCTCCTTTATATCTCAGACCTTTCAGGTACTCCCTACTTTCCCCCCTTATTTCAAAGCCAACAGAAGAGAAGATCTATCTGACTAAGAATAAAACCACCTAACACACACATCACTGTCCCTGGAAAGACTGAGCATAATGAATGAATCTAACCAAAGCTTTTTTGAATAATGAGATGAACACCTGCCCAGCCACAGTGGTTTCTCTGAAACCAGAAGCCAAAACTGTGGATATGCTGGGTGTTCATTATCAAGGTGGCTTTACTCCCTTTCCAATGAATGACAGCTGGCTGTCAGAATTGAAAATGATCTTCAGTGCCATGTCTGGAGTATTCCCCACAGATATGCAGAAATGAAGTAGTGTATTCCTAAGATATATAGCATTCTGCTTCAAGGACAGGCAAAACCACCAGACTTCCTCCCCACATTGGTCAATCCACATATCTGTCTATACACACAGCCATCCGTCCTTCAAACCAGTCAAAAGGGAAGGCAAATGATAAAAAGGGAACCCACTATGTGTCAAGTAATATGTCAAGTACATTTTATATACCATATCAAGTGTGACCAGATTATTATGTGCTAGGCGGTATGCTAAGTACTAAGGACATTGAAGTCAATGTGGCATTGCCTCTGAGTTAGATGAGTTGATAGAGTAACTGGAACAATATTAAAAGAATATAAATACCATAAGGCACAACACACTCACACACACAAAAAGGAAGCATCAAGAAAATGCTATAGGAATCAGGGGAGGGCAGCATTAGGAAACAAAGAATGAAGTGGGTTGCCTTTGAGCTGATTATAATTTGATCATCTGGGCATGGAGTGGGCTGAACAGCACAGCAGGGGGAGGAAAACAGTGAACACATGAAGGAGGGAAAGTCCAGGCTGGGAGAAAATTATCCCAAAATCTGAATTGTTGGAACTGGGATAATGTGCTCATGACTTTTACTGGAGGACTTGCATTTCCCATAGGGTCCTTCTACCACCAGTAGCAAACCACTGATGAGGGTGTATTTCCTATGCTCTTAAGTCACATGAATTTCTAGCTCTAATCACATGAAATTAAATGCCTAGAACATAAGCAAAATCCTCCATATGATGAGTTTGTCCCTATATTCCAGTTTGATATTTAAGGCTCTTACTTTTCTCCCTGGGTGGGGAATTGAAAGCAAATAAGAGTTCTTGGAACGTGAACAGACTAGGCAACTTAGAGACTGCACACTTAAGCAAGGGCCTAGCTCCAGCAAGACGTAGTCATGCGTGCTGGAGCCCTGAGGAACTGACTTCTTCGCCTCCCACTTCTCCAGTTATCTGCGCCACACCACCCCTTCCTCATCTCTGTAACAGTGTGCCTCTCCCTTTCTCCTCCTCCACCACGCCCTCCCATGCATCGGCATCCCTAGGAGATTTTGATATTCAAACTTTTGTTCTTCATTGGCTTTTCCCTGTCAAACCAAAAACATGATCAAGCTTCTCCTGTTAAAGAACAAAAAACAGTGAAACATTTCCCTGGTGACAAATCCTTGCTATTTTTGTCAATCACTTATCAATCCCTTATAGTTAAGCTTCATGAAAGAGCTCTTCTGCATTTTCTTTTTTCTATTTCTTCATCTAAATCATTATTAAGCCCAATGTCTTGGATTCCACACCACTGCTCTACTGAAATGGCTCTCGTTGTGCTGGTTACCTATTGCTGTATAACAAATTATTCAAGTACTTAGCAGTCTACAATATCAAACATTTGCTATATCACACATTTTCTGAGGAATTTGGGAGCAACTTAGCTGGGTGGTTCTGGCTCAGGGTTGCAATAAATCTGCCATTTGGAGAAATAATCATCCCGAGGTTCAACTGGGGCTAGAGAACCCCTTCCAGGTTACCTCACCTGATCCCTCCCTCCTTAACCCCTTCTCTGTTGGTGCTTGTGACTTCCCTCTCTCTTGGTTTGCTCCTACTTCTTGGGCAATTCCTTCTCTGTCTCTATTCCTCTTCTTTATTTGCCTCCTCTGTATTGGTGTGCTCCCCAGGAGAATGGCCTTGGGTTCCTGCTTTTCTCTCCCAAGCTTGGTAACCCCTGGGTGAACCCTTTAATCCTCTTTGCATACCTTATCCTCCTGTGTTGGCCATGTCAGCTGCTCCCCAACTTCAGAATCCTCAGCAATGTCAGGATTGGCCAAATCAGAGGTTCTAAACAATAAAGCCTAAGGTATATTTTGCATATTTGAACTAAAAAGAGTTTACAAAATCTGAAAAATAACAGAATTCAGATTTTTATCTATTCTTAAAACCTAAACCTCTACATGGCAACAATAGATGCGAGCCAAGTGACAGCTACCCTGTTTATTCCAGGCATGTAGCATGCTATATGCTGTGTGATCTGCCATCAAGGTACCTGGCATTATTTGCTGTTTTTGGTACCTGCACAGACCATGTAGTAGTTATCTGGAAACATGCTGATTTTTTCAATGTTGCAGAATTATTCATGGAATATACAAAAAATATATAGACTTACTTGTTAGTATAGGAAATGTGGACTTTACATTGCTCCAGATCAACTTGTAAATAAAGGAAAACGAGTTCCCTGTGAGTGAAGACATTCCTTTTCTGTGGTAACTGCTCTTTGTCCCCTGCTGTTGTTAATTACCACTGGAGAAAATAAGCTGCCTGATTAGCTTGTGCTTATACAGCATTTAGAAAGAAAACTTAATTAGAACATATTTGGTCCAAGGACCATGGAAATACCCCAGGTATGCTCAGTTAAAAAGTCACCCACGTTTGCACAGTGATTTCCGCTGTCTTGGTCCAACCCCATTTATTTGATGAATTATTGCTGAATAAAGCTCTCCAGGCCCTCAATTTTGATAGGAAATGTGCGTTACTTTTCTATACCACTGGGCTTATTCCAGTGGGAGTGGAGTTAAGCTCCCCAAAAGCTGGGCTGTTATTCCCTGCCCCCCACCCCTTTTTTGAGATTTATCTTCTTCCTGAGCTGTGCCTATAGGTAGGAGATGGTGACAGGTCTTGGAAACATTGATTGTGGTTTGGTAGCCTCAGCCTCATTTCATAATAAGGATTCCTAGGTCGTATAACCCAAGACTTCTTTATGAACAAAACAGAAAGCTATGTTTTTGAAAACCCCAAACAAAAGTTTGTATATCATTAAGTCAGAGATAAATAACTTGTAATAATAGATCACAAAAGAAAAAAAACTGCTGTTAAATGGTAGATGGTCTGTTTAATCTGTTTCAGTTCCCTGATAACTTTGGCAGGTATTATCAGGGTCCTACTCTGGTAAAACTAGGCCACAAATCACCCCAGCAACCTTGTCTGCCTGTAACTTGCTGGTTATATTTATGACCATATTTTACCACATATAAAAATCTCTAGGAACCTAAGTTTTCCAAAGATTTTTATTCCCTTACAAAAGTTTGCCTACTGTTCCCTCGTTTCCTATCATAAAATGAGAAACACATTTTAAGAATAGATTTCTTTTAAAAGGTCTGTGTATAGTATTTTTTCTCTTTTCCATTATTCTAAGCTATATTACATAAATAAAAACGTGATGGGAGCCAAATGCATTCCTATTTTAACGAAATTGTTTCTCAGCAGGCAATGAGATTTAAATATCCTATCAAATGCAATCAGTTCCACCTGAATTGCCCTCTCTGATCCCCCAGGTTTCAGAGATCTCATTGTGTTTGCCCACAGAGGAAACTGATTAGTCTTAAATTAATTCAGAAAGGACAGGGTAGAGGAGAAGGAAACCAAAGAATCGAGTTAGCCTCAAATAGCACAATTTGCTGCTTTATCCTGACAGTCTCGGTCACATCATTAAAAGTAGGGTCTCTAAATGACTGGGGCATCTACCTACTTCAATTTACACTTTATTTGGACAATATTGTTATTTGGATGAGTCTACACAAAGCCAAGTCTTGATTCAAGAAGTAAGGGGGATTTAAAAAAAGAAAAGGAAAGTTAAGTAGCTATTGAGAGAAGGAAGTAGGAAACAAGGAAATGTTTATGGAGAACTAACTCTAACCCACACAGTTTGTATGTTTTATCACATTTAATGTCATAAAACTCTGGTAAGTAGCCATTGTGCCAATATTATTGACAAAAGGTATAAAATTTTGAGAGACGAGATGACTGGCCAGATTCCATCCCATGTCTGTCTAACTCCCAAATCCATATTCTTTCTATTACTCTATTCTCCCTGGAGAAGAAGGGAGAGTGAGCAGAGATGAGTTTGAGGGATCATGACTCTCTCAGGGATATGTTGAGGAACTGGTGCAAAGAAGGAAAGGGCTAAAATGAAGATGAAAGGCTGAAAGGTATTTATTTAGAAGACGAGAATCAAATATGAGAATATTTGCAAAACTTCTGAAGGCCTAGGCTTATGTTTTGATGGTTTTGGAGAGTTTAGAAACTCTCCTTTGGTCTCTTGGGCTAGCCTTGAGGTCCCTGATGGAGAAGGTAGTATATTCTATCTGGTAAGGAGAGGGAGGGGACGGACCTCAGATGTGATATGATTTATGTGTTAAAAGAATGCCTCTGCTTGCTGTATGGAGAATAGACCATCAGGGCTCGAACACAGAACTCAGGAAACAAGCCAGGGAGCTAGGGCTGCAGGAGTGGAGGTAGGGTGGTGTCAAAGACCAGGGTGGTGGTGGTGGAGAGTGAGGAGTGGTTGGATTTACACTGTATTTTAAGGTAGAGTGAATATTGTTGCTGATGGATTGGATGTAACATGTGAGAGAAAGACAGAAGTCAAGGAGCATGTCCAGACTCGTTTTTTTTTTTTTTTTTTTCTAGTCTGAATGATTGATTGAAAAACTATCAACATTCACTGTTATGGGAATATATGAGGAGAAAAGTTCTAGAAAAGGTAGGAGAATCAAGTTCAGTTTGTGATATAACTTTTATATATCTATTATTTACTCATGTCAAAATTTTGGGAAGAAAGTTGGATATACAAGTCCAGAGATACTATATACAAGTTGGATATCTGGTCCAGAGGTCTATGCAGCAATGTATGGCATTTAAATCCATGAAACTGGGCGTGACCATTATGAAAGAGAGAGTAGAGAGGGGAGAGAAGAGTCTCACGGACCCAGGGGCACTCTGGCTTTTGTGTTAAGAATTGTCACTGAGCTATCTTGGAGTCACCCTCCACCTTTCTCCTCCTGCACCCCACATCAGCAATTCCCTGTTCTAACCGCGTTCCCAGCCATCACCCTTCTTTTACCCACCACGAACACTCACCTTGATTGCATTGGGCTTCTAACTTCTCCCACCCTTGACCTCCTATAGCCCCTTCTTAGGACAAAAGCCAGAGTGGTCTTTTTAAAAATGTAAATCAGAAGATATCAGTGCTGCTATATCCTCTGATGGCCTCCCTTGTCACTCAGCATAAAAGAAAAGAATTCCTTACATTATCTTATAAGTAGAGTGCTTATCTCTTAGTTGGTCTGGGAGAGTTTGTTTTATGGCTGTTGTACCAGTATTATTATTAATATCCCCACTTCCTTCATTTTTAAAATCTTCTGGTTTATATGATAAATCATACTGTGAGTCTAGTGACAAGGTCATTTATGATCTAGTCCCCCAGCTTTCTCTTCAACTTCATCTCTTGTCCATTCCATTCCAGGCACACCAGCTTTCTGGATTCCTTCCAGGGGTCCTCAAACTTTTTAATCAGGGGGCCAGTTCACTGTTCCTCAGACCATTGGAGGGCCGGACTATAGTTTAAAAAAAAAAACTACGAACAAATTCCTATGCACACTGCACATATCTTATTTTGAAGTAAAAAAACAAAACGGGGAACAAATACAATCACACTGCCTCATGTGGCCCGCAGGCCGCAGTTTGAGGAGCCCTGCTAGACTAATCAAGCACGATCCCACTTCAAGGGTTTGCAACTGCTGGCCCTTCTGCTGGGAAAGAGCTCTTGCTCAGCTTGCTTCTCTGTTCCTTCAGGTATCTGCTCCAAAGCCTTGCTATTAGAAAAGCTCTGCCAGGCACTCCCTGGTGGTCCTCAGATGCGAGACTGCCCATCTGTGTTCTCTCCTCTATTGCAGGGGCTGGAAGCCAGATTCTGTCACCAGCAGACTTACAACTTCATTCTGCCAAGGAAGGCACTTTGCAAGATTACAAACCGTGAGAAAGAAAGACGCTGTTCTGTTTATGACAGTGATGGCATCTTCAGCAGAGGCACTCTTGGTGGCCATGGAGATGGCTCTGCCATTCCTGTGGTGTGATGCTCTCAGTGATATACTGGAAAGGAAGGAATCCAAAGGTTTAGTGGCAGGAAGGTTGGGATAAAGTTTTTCAAGGATGACCCTCCGCTGTGTCCCCAGGAGGACCCAGAGCACTAAGAAATACATTGATGAGGGAAGCATGCATTTCCTAAAACTCTGTAATGTCTGTCTCCTGCCAGCTACAGGTGAAAGTGACAGATACTACTACCATTATGGGACACTTCTGAAGTGGCTGAGACCACATGGCAGCACTTAAGCACCGAGGAAGAGGTGGACTCTTTTATGAAGTGGTTAGCAAGGGTACAGCAGGAATCAGAGAGCTGACCCAGGGTGGCTATTTGATCAATATCTTTAGGGCTGATGAATGGGCAGCCAATTAAAGTAGTAAACAAAATCAGAAGCATTTGAGATCTGGACAACAGGCACTGATGCTATCAGCTTGTCATCATGGCAGGGCTGTAACTTTCATCCTAATCCCTGAAAAGCCAGTTTGGAAGCTTGAAGCCTTTTGAGAGAAGGGGAGATTGAGTCTCTTTGTATAGTAAAAATATTCCTCCAAGATGTCCCCCAAAGACCTGTGTTCATATATCAAGATGACAGTGACTTAAGGAAGGAGAAATACAATCTCTTTAGGAATTATAGGTAATACATTTGGATTAATGTTGATCCCTGGGCATCTGAACTGTATCTATGCTTTGATAGTTTTATGTAGGCTTATGGAGATAGATGGAGTTTTGGTCTAAATTCATCTCCCCAGGGGGCCTAGAAATTCTTTGAATTTACTGCATGTGCTGGTAACTGGCATAATTACCACATTGGTTCTCTGGCTTATGGACCGAAAAATATTAAGGTAGGAAGATGCATGCAGAAACCTCTAGGACTTCCTCTCCCTATGAATAGTAAACCAAAGCCAATGCCATACACCTGGATGAACTGTGAGAGTGCACCATCGAAGACTAGAAAGAAGCAGGGATGGTGATTCTTCCCACATTGCCACTTATCATACCTATTGGCCTGGCTGGAAAGCAGAAGGGTCCAGAGGATAACAGTGTTTTTGGAAATCTAATCAGATATAAATCCCATTGCAGCAGCAGCAATACAGGGTAAGTAGGTACCACTGGAGACTGAGCCCGGTATTCATCCAGCTTCTGTTTCAGGACCATTTCTACTCGACTATGGCAGCTGCTGGGCATGCCCAATGCTGTAAACTAGGTTTCAGATAATACCAAGCTCATAACAAGCAGCTATGATTGAGAGGTACTTTGGGTCTCGTGGTTAGGTATTCAGGCTTATCTAGAGCTCAGTACAGTACTTTTTAACCTTTTTTATCTCATGGCACACTTGAACCTATAGTTAAGCTTCTAAGACACACAAATTATGTTGATCAAAAAAAAAAAAGTTTAAAAAAAGAATATACTTACTGTGTTTTGAACTTCTTTTGAAAATAATTTAATTAATGATCTTTAAAAATTTTCATGGCACACCTGAGATCCTCTCATGGCACACTAGCATGCTGTGGCACATGGGTTGAAAATCAATGGCTTGGCAGTAAGCCAGGTGCTTCTTCTGAAAGGAGAGTAGTTATCTGAAGAGGAGAACATGACTTTTCTGTAAAACCCCAGGAGTATTCACTGCTACTGGGGCTTGCCAGAGATTCCACGCAGTGCTTATCTGCCACAGACACAGTGAGCATCGCTGAGTCTTCTGGATCATAAGGCCCAGGTAGCTCAGCAGCTTTTGCTAATTGGACTAATTGCAGAGTCTTTTTATCAGCCTAATTCAAATCCGGATTTATGGGTTTCTCACTAAATGAGTCAGAGTAACACACTTAAATGTGGCCTATGTGTGGCATGACCTTGTAGCCAGAATTGCTCTCTGTGTCAGGTCCTTTATCTCAGGGTTCAAATAATGAACTCACAGATCATGTGAGTAAGCGAAAGAACAGATTTTACTGAATAATAAAAGAGATAAGAGAAACAGCTCTGCACCTGTAGCTCAAGTGGCTAAGGCGCCAGCCACATACACCAGAGCTGGCAGGTTCAAATACAGCCTGGGCCTGTCAAACAACAATGACAACTACAACAAAACAAAACAAAACAAAACAAAACAAAACAAAACAAAACAAAGCAAAACAAAACAAAACAAAACATTGTGGCGGGTGCTTGTAGTCCTAGTTACTTTGGAGGCTGAGGCAAGAGAATCACTTAAAGCCAGGAGTTGGAGGTTGCTGTGAGCTGTGATGTCACAGCACTCTACCCAGGGTAACAGCTTGAGGCTCTGTCTCAAAAAAAAAAAAAAAAAAAAGAGAGAGAGAGAGAGAGAGATAAATGAGAAAGAGAGGGAATAGAACCTCTGGTAATGGAGGGAGGCCCAAGTGGGCAGCCTA